>JAOEHX010031529.1:7088-19847 GCA_025448015.1 Bolborhynchus lineola
TTTAGTGTGAGGTGTCCCTGCCCATGGCAGGGGGGTTGGAACTATATGATCTTAAGGTCCTTTCCAACACTAACTATTCTATGATTCTGTGATTCTTTATGTGTGGATATAGGGAGGCATACAGCTGACAGTGACAAGCATTCAAGGCAGGTATAAGCCCTCATGTGCACATCTGTGAGCACACAGACGCACATGCAAAAATGCGGCTTAAGTCAGGTTAGGACAAATACTTAAGCAAAGCTTGAGAAGAAATTAGAGCACTGTATTCAAGGTTGAACCAGCTCAGTGGCAAGCTCGACCTAACTTTTCTACAGGATTTCTAGGTAATATCAGCTCAACACAAGTAATAAACTTTCAAAGGGTACTGCATGCTATATGCTGGGTAATGATGACTTTGTGTAATATGCATAAAGAAGCTTTCTCAGTTACAGCTGGATGATTGTGAGCTAGCTCCTGTGGACTCTACTCCCTGCTTAGGGGCATGCCGTTTTCCATGCCTGCCTCACTGCTAGCACCATCCTTCATCCTCTGCTTTTGACCTCTGAGAGCACATCAATCCGGTCCTATTTTCTGCAAGGAGGAAGTTCAGGGCAGAAAGGGATTCCCTGCAGTTCTGCATGTCTAAAGTATTCCCACAGAAAGCAGACATGATTTGGCTATTCAGTTCCATGACATAAAAAGAACAAAAATACTGTATAAATATGAGGAGTACTCTTTATCTCGTGGAATATAACTTTATCCCACATGAGAAAGCTTTCAGAAAGGAGATGAAATGAGGAAAGTTACTAAGCAGCCTGTGGATAGTCAGACATTCTTTGGTGGGTTTTTTGGTTGGGTTTTGACTTTTTTTCTGAATAACTCATTTATTATTTTTGGGATGTTTTCCAAGGAAATCTCTACTTGACTGTGTATAGAAATCTGCTTCAGTTAAGATCACAACTAGAGGTCTTTTTTATAATGGAGTAAATTTTGTATTTCATATATAGCTAGAAAAGAATAAAAATTAGTTTATCAAAGTATTCCCTGAAGATTTACGGAACTGTGGCAAATGAATTCTTGAATCAAAATGTGTTGTTATGTTCATCTTAAGATACATTCATCTTAAGAACCATGACAAGCATACAAAAAATCATCTTTGTGTACTTCATGTTAGGATTTTGTATTTGCAACTTCACAAATATTAAGAACCGAACAAATAAAACCAGCTGACAAATCCTTCTCTCTTTGTTTGAATGCTTACAGGAGTGTGGCAGTGATGCATTTCAGGTATTTCTTTTCAGATATGCAGGTGTGCTTTTGAGTTTCTGGCCTAATTTTGCTGAAGCACACCCCCCTAGATGACCTAGGTGTAGATAGGTAGTTGCTTTTACAGCTTGGAATGTCAAAAGTGTTTGAGTACAACACTATTTTCTTATAACTTACTAGTTTCAGAAATGGTGATGGTTTAGGCCTAGTAGTCTAATGGACCACCTACTCTAGAGACTGCCCTTTGATTCCCACCTTGACTGACAGCTACATGAGCTACATGAGGATATGTTCGCGAAGCTAGAAAACAGAGTTAAACGCAGCTAGGTGGTGAAGATTCAAAATAACCAAAATTTTATGTTCTCAACGGATTTCCAAATTATATTTGGCTGTATTTGACTCAGCATGATGCCCAATTTCTAATGGTATTTTAAATCATAATCCAAATTTGTTCCCCAGTAGGATATTTTTATATCAACTTAGCATTCAAAAAAAACCCCACCAAAACCCCCAAAGAAAAAAAATCAAAACAAACAAAAACCATAAACCAAAGACGAAAAAGAAAAGAAAATATACAAAGAAAAAAACCCTCAAAAAATAAGCAGTGGGTTTCTTTTTACTTTCTACAGTTTGCAAGTGGGACAATCAATGTAATTTAGACAAAAAGGAAGATGTCCACATCATTAGCATTCCTTGGTAAATCTTTTTGTTTAAATGAGTGTTTGCATATCTAATTAGCATCAGTTTCGAGACGCATGGGAATTTGCAATTACATTTTCAAATGAAAATTGATCAAGGCTTGAAATCAAAAGAAATACTGGGAAACCCTCAATATTTATTGTGAAAATATGTTTAAATTAATAATGGAACTGGAATCAAGTATTTCCTCTATTACTAGGAGTATACAAGACTCAAAACACTGCTGAATCAGTATTACCATTGATTTCAAATAAATAGAACATTTTTTAATTTAAACAAAGCTTTAAGTTAAATGCTATCCAAAGAAAGAATTAGGAGCTGTATTTGAGCATACTCTGTCCTGTGGAGTAAATACACATTTTTCCTTTAAAAAAAAAAAAAAGAGAAGAAAAATTTAAAACTAGGTAGCAGTACTGTAAAGTCTAGTTCTCTTTTGAAGCTGTTACTTGTTGTCTTCTTGATTGTTTACTGCTGCGTGCTTAGTGTTTTCATTTTAATAACAACCCTGTCAGAGAGCCTGTAGGGTCAGTGCTTGATGATGGAGCTAAGCAGACAATGTTTAGTTACATAGATAAAGTTACTGTACTGGACTCAGTTTTGTAAAGTTGTATCACAGTTATGATTTTGATATTTGCATGCTTTTAAATAAAAGATTATAATGATC
Source organism: Bolborhynchus lineola (assembly GCA_025448015.1). Classification (NCBI taxonomy): domain Eukaryota; kingdom Metazoa; phylum Chordata; class Aves; order Psittaciformes; family Psittacidae; genus Bolborhynchus; species Bolborhynchus lineola. Next base: position 9,697 of record JAOEHX010031529.1, read on the forward strand.
AGTGAATAGCCTTAGAAAAAAGCCTAGGTAAAAAAATTAATTAGGTTATTTGACTTGTGCTGGTACTAAAATAAAATTTTCTCATGTCAATATAGATATATAAAGGCATATAAGACAATGATCTGCTTTTTGAATTTCCCTCTTCTACTGAAAATTCTCACTGGCTTTTGACAAGTGTGTATGGGTCATTGGCTTATCCTGTACTTTCCTTTATGACGTGCATATGGAAAAGTCAGATTCTTGCTTATCTGTAATTGGACTGACTTGCATTCTCATATAGAGAATGGGAAGCATTTTCTATAAATATAATTAAAAGTTAAAATTTTGAACTAAATATTGCTCTTTCTTTTTTTATCATATTTATGGATTTTATATCTATATTTACAGGCTCCATCCCTGGCAGTGCTCTAGGCAAGGTTGAACAGAGCCTTGGGTGATATGATCTAGTGTGATGTGTCCCTGCCCATGGCAGGGGGGTTGGAACTAGATGATCTTAAGGTCCTTTCCAACCCTAAACATCCTATGCTTCTATGATTCTACAATGATTAATAAATTGGCATAGAGTCAAACTAAATGCACATTACTGCTCTGGTACAGAAGGCTGAACTAGAAAACACATGTTAGTAACTTAATTCATTGCAAAAAAAGCCCATGAGACCACTGGCATAATTTTAGGATTCAGGCCAGCGTCCTATCACTTTGTCTAATACATTCATAGTACAGTATATATAAGTATATTTTTAACATATTCTTCTAACTCATGCTGGGTACAGGTGCATAATTTTAGAGTTGAGATTTGGTATGTTGTTTACAAAGGGAGCTACTAGCACAGAAACTACAAACCCATAGGTAATAGAATAAATCTATTACCTGGACATTGCAAAGTAATCTGTGACCTTTCCTTCCTGCTAAACTAAATACTTTGCTAACTAAACTACATTTGCTTTAGAATTTTCCCAAATTTGCATTATTCTCCTTTGAAAAAGTTTGCGTCAGTACCTTCAGTCATCTTCTTCCTTGGACAGAAAATCCTGACTGTTTAACAGCAAAAATGTGGATAAGTCATGTTACTTAGGCACAGCAGAAGATCAGCAAATCATTCTAGTTTTCATTTTGAGCTGTACAATTGACATTTAGTCCTGTGCTGTTGTGGACAGTGGAAAGCATTTGGCATTATCTATTTGAAAAGGGGAAAATGGTCCCTGTACCTTCCAGGAGATGATTAGCACTAGTTCTAACAGAGACTGGAGAAGGATATTTTGCATTTGCAAGTACTGTCACAGATTAATTTGGCACAGCTGAAATTGTTTAGTTGTACACTCTCAGCTCATTTTTGCCTTTATGCTAAAAAGACACAGTGGAGAACATTAGCTGCAGAATTCTGGGCTAAACTAAATCAATCTTAATGTTGTCTGACACAGTGTTTAAGTGAGTCCAAATGTACCTTTTCCTGTTTCTGCTCAGGAGCTATGGAAATGTCTGCAAAGCAGCAAGGAACTGTGACAACCAGAACAGTACTGCAGAAAACATATATTTAAATTCAGCTTTGCTTTTATGGTACTGGTTTATGGCATCTTTGAGATACAGGCCTGTAAGAAAGCTAAGTCATGATATCACGTGTGGGCATCATTGCCACAGTTGGTGATGGAGCAATGGAGTAATTTTGTATGCAAATTCAGTGGTTTTGAATCTACTATAAAAAGATATTTAATATCAATAGAACAGATGATGTGAAGAGTTGTAAACAAGGAAATGTGAAGTTGGTAACTCAATCATATCCGTTAATTTGCAGCACTGAGGTAACTGTTTTACATGGCGTGTAGCACTTCAAGGAAGTATTGCTGGAAAAGTGCAAATGATGTGGGTGTCTGTCATGAATCAGATAAGAAAGACTGCTTCCTGAGGGAGTTCCAGCACAGATGGCATTTGCAAATGAAATGGCAGTGCAGTGATGACAGAATTTGCCCAAGCAGATGTAAGCTGCTTCGAGGGAAACAAGAAGTTGCTGAATGAAGCAGGATCAACATCAACACCTATTAGAATGGCCCATCTGAAGAGATGCTCAGATAGCCATTATGTTACTGACAGCTAGGAGACCAGAGTGGTGTTAGTTTCTGGATTGAAAATCAGTTCTTTCCAAGGACAGCAATCAGTGAAAAAGGGATGGAAGAAGTGATGGAAACAATCCATCAACTACTGCATGCCATAGGGGGGATACAGCTCCTGAAAATTTCAAAGTTTTCATTACTGCTACTTTACTATGACAATTAATATATATAGAATGGCTTTGTCAAGGATCAATTCCTCTAAAGTATGAGGCAATAGATTTGTTTATGAGAGTCTTTAGCCACTTTTGCTTTGCATGCATAGGATAAGCTGAGTAATCTGAATGTGTATTTAGACACATTAGTAACACATCTGCTATGCCTATGAATGACAGGAATGAACGACTCCAGACTTTGTCTTGGATTAAAATCTGCTCTAAATCCATATTACATAACTGAATCACCATTAAATGATTTCCATAAGGATAAAATATTGTAATAGATGTTTTAAATAAAATAGCAACTTAGACTGTAGTTTAACAGATGTCTAAGTGGAATTAAGCAGTTTCACAGTTTATAAACTTGTTTTGTACAGTAGGGACTAATTTTATTTCCCAAAGAAAGACAGAGAAGCAAGGAATACAAATCATGCATTTCATCTGTTTGCTCAGTTATAGACATCAGGGTAAGACAGGAGTTTGTAAATGTACAAAAATAGAGTATGATAGTGACCAGGTACGTTTAGTAACAGTTTCAAAAAGTATGCTGAAAGTTTTTATTTTAAGAAAGTGGACGACAATCATTTACATATTGCTTAAGACTGAGTCAACCTTACGGGCAGATGGTAAAGCTAGTCAACCTTATGGAAAGGTGGTAAAGTTTTAGTTATGAGTTAAAGACAATGTTGTGGGATAATTCTATATGTCAAATTCATTTATGACTGAAATATTATGAAAGGTTAACAATATTGCCTTCTTTTGCAATATGTTATTCATTAAGATAGTTTGGTCCAGACTGGTATGTTCATGGACTAAGACAAAGTATACAGCATTGCTCTAGAATGTACTTATTTTTGGCATTTATAGAATCATAGAATAGTTAGGGTTAGAGAGGACCTTACAATCATCTAGTTCCAACCCCCACTGTCATGGGCAGGAATACTTCACACTAAACCATGTCTCCAAGGTTACGTCCAACCTGGCCTTGAACACTGCCAGGGATGGAGCATTTGTTGCTTCTTTGGGCAACTCATTCTACTGCCCCACCACCCTCCCAGTAAAGAACTTCTTCCTCATATCTGACCTAAACTTCCCCTGTTTAAGTTTGCACCCACTGCTCCTTGTCCTATTGCTACAGTCCTGATGAAAAGTCCCTCTCCAGCACCCTTGTAAGTCCCTTTCAGATATTGGAAGGCTGCTATGAGGTCTCCACACAGCTTTCTCTTCTCCAGGCTGAACAGCCTCATCTTTCTCAGCCTGTCTTCATAAGGGAGGTGCTCCAGCCCCCTTACCATCCTCATGGCCCTCTTCTGGACTTGCTCTAACAGCTCTTTGTCCTTGTTTTGAGGGCACTGGGTGAACTGCACACAGTACTCTAAGTGGAGTCTCACATGAATAAGACTAGAGTTCTGTATACTTTTGTACAATTATACATTCTCTCTGAATATTAAATATTTTAACTTCTGGACACATGTCTTTTCCCCCGTAAATAACATACATATATATTTTGCAGTGACCTTACCATGTAAATCTTTTACTCAACTTACCCTAAAGCAACAAAGAAATTAACATGATGAACATATATGTATTTTTCACATATATTTCATTTTGATTTTTGTATCCAGAAGGTTTTGCCCATTTAAATATGCCCTCTGTCCAGTGTATGTGCATACATCTATGTGATTCACACACAATAGGTTGAGAGGATTTTCCTGTTCTGAGGAAGGGCTCGAGTACTGATATTATGTGTCACAATTATGTTTGTCTGTCAGCTGCGTGCTAATAACCTGAAGTGCCATTTATTGTGTAACATCGTATATAATGCTCAATGATCTCAGTGCTTGAGTGTTTGTTGGAAGCTGATTGTGCTGAAGTAGCTTTGGAAAGAATCATATTTCATATGTACGTGGTTTGTATAATTTATTTCCCAAAAGCAAAAAAAAGACATAATAGATTGCTTCAATGTATCAAAATGGTTTTTGTGTTCATTCACACACACAGGATGTGATGTCAGACTGCTAGGGTTAAAAGATGTGGTGCTAGACAGCATTGAATAGTAAACATTAAAAGTAATTTTTTATACGTAAGGAGGATCTTACAGCTATTTAAGTTACAGGTTAATGAAGATGATAATTCTCCCTCCACTAGTGTTACAAGTTTTGCACAGCTCTTGTTTCACTATAAGCCAATTCCATTTACTTCTTCTTGATATCAGTACCATTATACTTGCTGTTTCCATTATTCCTGACACAAAGACATATAACACCAGTGGTAGATACCAATCACCGTAAAATACATGTACTCTGGCCAACTAAATAGGGCTAATACACAGACTTGCACATCGATATGTTGTCATTTATACTGTAAAATTCTTAGCATAGCCCCTGAAATAATTTTGGACTCATCAAGCAACACTTTTAAAGACTATGCCCAGGCACAGTTTGATGTTTAGCATGGGCCAGGGACTCCTCCTTACAAACAATCTGGATGCAGTTACTATGGCTTGGGACAAAAGAGAATTTATCTGTACAGACACAAGCTGTGCCACGGCAGCTGACAGCAGGGGCAAACAATATTTGTGGTGTATTTTCTTTATTGGCACAGGCATAGCCATGGATTCTAGACAATGAATAACTTGCAGTCCCCATGTAACTACATCTATTTGGATTCTGCATCCTTGTGTTTATCTTTGGAGTGTAAAGAGTGATGCTTAGCAATTCAGAAGCCAGCATGATTTACACACTTCTGTGGAAGGCTTCATATATTTGTTTTTAACTAAGGAAAGTGGATTATTAAAATCAACCTAATTCTTTATTAAGGCAATGCTTTATGATAACATTTCTTTTATAAAAGTATTCTGCAGGAGTCATAAATGATTCTGTGCAAATTGTGTCAAATTCTGCCTAATTCCCAGAAGCATTTTGAGATTAATTGATACAGGAGGTGTGCTCCAGCCTGAGTGTTGCATGTCATTTGTTTTGTGACATTCACAGCTAAAATTAAATCCCTGAATGTCAGAGAGACATTCAGGATTCTGTATAGTACTGTCTGCAGAGAGTAACAGTTGGCCTTCACTATGGTACTTGCTGGGGGCATTCTACTCTCCTGAAAGCTCATAGGAGGCCATAGATACCTGTGGTCTGTTTTGGCAGAACATAAAATGTAGTGCTGGGAAATTTTCAGTTCAGAGCTTGCAACGCAATTAAGCCATGTTTTTTCAGCACATAATATGAGATGGTGTTTAGGTTTCCAGATCTACTTACAGTTTTCACAGTGTCAAAGGATAGGGTTCTACCTTGGCTGACTTAGTGGACTTTAGATTAAGTTTTGTATAAGAACTCGAAAGATCGTTCCTGAAAACTTCATTCGCCATCTACTAAACTTGTAATTATACATATGTCCCTCTAATAAACTTGCGCTCATTGCATCTTTCAGTACTACCTTACCTAGAATTGCCCAGGCCAAAAGAAATTCCTTATACTCCAGCTACAGGATGTTTATTTGATGGAACTAATTATATAGTACTCTCTGCTTAGTTTCTTATTTTATTTTCTATAAATTTTAAAATTTCTAGAATAACGCATACTTCAAACTTAAAGAATTTCTTGTAAGTAGAGTGATACTTATCTCAGGCTCTGATGATTCACAAAGCTACAGATAAGTTGTACTGCCTCAGATCCTTAGTTGCACCTGAAGTTGGATGAGTTCATAGGATCCTTTAGTATACAACAACCCAGGGGTACTTGACCTCTCTTTTTTTATCAATATATAAATATTATTTTTGAGCAGGACCACTAATATTTAACATCTTGGATAGAGGTATAAATTCAATTATGACACAGTTTAATAATAAAAAAATTCTATATTCCTTCTCAAAAAAGGATTAAAAAAAGTATATAAATAATTTTTCTAACAAAAGAAGGGGAAAAATTGAATGTTGACATACTTGGCCTATTCTTTTGACTCAAATATAAAGACTCAAGCAATCTATTTTCAATATATCTTAACATTTTGTATCATGCTCCAGAAGAATCAATATTTGTTGTTCAACCGAAATGGGATCTGAACTCTTAGAGATGTCATCTGCATCATGTTTTGAAAGGCCAGCCCACTTTAGAAAGTCATCACTTATCTCTATCTGGCTACTCAATGAATAGATTAACAAAAAAAATTACTCTATCCCTACTCTTAATATATTTTAAGCCAATTTCCAACTTAGAATATAATCCTATATGAAAAACAAAACAAAAACCCTTTTGAGTGTCTTTTGCTAAATCCTCCTTTTTATCCTGATCGGTAAAGGTGATTAAAAAAATCATTGGTCTCTTCTATTTATCTATTTTTTGAAACAGAAAACTAATGTATAATTTGGATTGCTGCTTAAGGAAATTTGGATTGTAGCTTAAGGAAAAATATCTCAATGGTCTAAGTTGCAACATATAGTATTTTCTTGAATTCTATTTCACATTCTCCTCCTACATTTTTCTCCAGGGAAAAGGATTAAACAGTATGATGTTACTCACTTCTAAGCAGAGCTTTGTTCTTGGAACAATTACAGACTGGTGGTTAAAGAGCACTCTTTCCTAACTGATGTTGCTACAGGCTAGGTCTTCGCACTGTTTTCTGCAAACCCAGTCTGAGATAACTTGATGTCTGGATTTTATGGGTAGTGATGGCATACTGCTCTTCTTGAGTGACGACATCTTTATAACCCTTGAAGGGCTTTCTAGCCCTGGATAGAATTAATAGCACTCCCCAGAATATGCCTAAATGTCTCGCTTAAAAATAAAGCTTTTCCATAATAACATAAATATGAATGTTGCTTTTCTACATCCTGCTGTAATATTTTTACAGGAATCTTAGAAGCTAGATGAAATTTTGTGTGATACTTTCCTCGGAAAAGTGGAGTTTGACTTTGAAGTGACCTATTTGGATAAATAGATGCAAGGAGTGAGAAATGCAGGTTTTAAAAAACAGCCATATCACCCATTTGTATGGCTTGATATTTCACTATATATGTAAGCTGAAACCTTGCCATCTTAACAACACACACCTTCTAGCAACTTTTTCCCAAGGAACATCCCCCATCATATTCATTTCTACTTTCAAAAGGGGCCTGATTTTCACCTATAAATTTGCTCATTAATGACTCCATTTAAAATTGTCTGAACCAATTAATTCCCATAGCATGTTTCTACAGTGGGAGAATCATAACAGAATGTCAGATTACCCTTTTGTAGAGTTCTGTGGCAACTCATTCAAATGTCCCATTAATAGGAAGCAAAATGTTGTTTAACTGTTTGTTTTCCTTCTCCACTGTATAAAGGAGGCACTTTTTGGCTAGAGTATGTGAATATATAACTCTAAAATGCATCATGAGCTGCCAGCAGGAAATTTATAACTCATGCTTTCTTACCTGCAAATAGCATAGAATCATAGAATCATAGAATAGTTAGGGTTGGAAAGGACCTGAAGATCCTGCTCCCATTATGCAATAGGTCAAGCATTCTTTTTGCCTAAACCACATTAGACTGCTTTTGAGGGCTTTCCTGGGGCTTAGGAAGCTCTTGCTGAAGAACTAATGTAAGATAGTAGAAAGTTCAAAATGTTAAATAATAAAAAGGAGGAAGAGATTTATGGACAAAATCTTCCTTTAGTTTAATCATCAACATCCATCTGGAGAAATTCCACTGAAGTCAGAAAATTATTCTAGAATTATATCAGAAGAACTGTAAACAAAATAAAATGAATATGTTGGGAGAAAAGAACAGTAAAGAAAATAAAATACACTTAAGCATAATTGAAAGGAAAATCTTCACTAGCTTGAATGTCACAAAAGGAAAGCAGAACAATTGAGTCACAGTTTAGATAAAACAGCAATCAGCTAAATAATAAACCTGTCTACTTAAAGCTCATAAAAAGATCTATCATTAATGTTCAGGTCATATCTCAGTAGTTATAGCACTCTCCAAAAGTTGAGACACGAGTTAAAATCTGCTGTTATTTTCTGCTCAATTCAATCTTCTTACTTCATATGTCTTCACTACATGCTGTAGTAGCCTATATTCAAAGTAATCTGACTCCTCAGAACACTACAGGGGAAGACTTTATATATATCTCTGTATTTAGAACTCCCTCTCATGGAACATGCTTAGAAAATTTGTGCTATGAAGCCTTGTCATGGTTTGACATAATCATTAAGGACATAGATTCACCAAGCCAAAGGCATTTGGTTGCTTCTCTTAAAAATATATAAATAAATAAATAAAAGTTGTGGAAGTTAAGATACCAAAATCTCTGAGAAATTTGGAACCAAGTCACTGAATCAGCAGTGTGGCTACAGAGCTGCCTGAACATTTACGGTGAAGGTGGTGAGGCCCTGGAATAGATTGCCCAAAGAAATGGTAAATGCTCCATCCCTGGCAGTGTTCAAGGCCAGGTTGGACAGTGCCTTGGGTGATACAATCTAGTGTGAAGTGTTCCTGCCCATGACAGTGGAGCTGGAACTAGACGATATTAAGGTCCTTTCCAACCCTGATCATTCTATGAATCTATGATTCCATAACAAAGTCAATATCTTTAGTTTGTGTTCCAAATTACTGATTTGTTTTTTACTTATCAATAAGATTGAGAATGACTGAATAATCAGGACAGTATCGAAAACAATTCTTCTCCACGTGGGTGTCAGGAAGTGTCTGTCACGATGTTAGGTATCAAAGTTATATCATAGTCAATGGAGAATTAAGCCTTAAAATTAATAAAACCTGGAGAGTCATTCAGTTAAATGTAAGAATTATTTCAGATACTCTATCTTTGGCTGCAGTTGCATGCAGTTCAATATCCAGTGCTTTTCCAGAAAGGTACAAATCATCTGTGACACTGTGGCTTATCAGTCAGGCTTATGCACACATTCTGGATACTCTCTAGCATTTGAAATGGCAGAAGCAGCATTTAAGCAAGTAAATTCCACCTTAGTTTATGCTCGGGTGAGAGTAATTGATCTCTAATTTCCATTAATTGCATTGGCTAAATCTTCACAGAATATAATGAAGGACCAGATAATTTGCATGTTTGTGGATGTCTATATGCAGAAATTCGGTCCTGCTGTCTTAATCGCATGATAAATTCTAGCTATTCTAGCTGACCGTAATGACATCTAGTTGAAAATATCTTAGCATTAAAGACTTCTTGGATCTGATGAATGTTAATTAATTGTTCAGGAGCTTTGGTTATCTTTCAGTGGAAAGAATCTATACCTGTGCAGTATCTATGTTATCAAAATTATCATCTGATTGAAAGTTTCATAAACAACGAAACTTTCATGTTTTGCTAACCCAGAGAGTAGAAAAGGAGAATTCTATCATAACTAAATTATAATAATGAAAAAAAATATGGAACAACAGCAATAAAATAGGATAAAGAAAGATGAATGGGAAAAAAAAAATGGTGCTTGGGTAAAAACAAGGTAAGACCAAGAAGCTATTTGTAGATCCCTGGACAAAGTTCAATTGTACCAATTCATATCCTTTCTTGCTTTTTACACCTTGTCTTCATGAAGGACTAACTTCCTGAAGACAATAAATTAGGCCTCATCATGGTCCCATTAAATTGAGTGGTAAAACTCCCATTAGTTTTACTAGTTCAAAGGGCAACCAAAGCATATGTTATTGAACAGATTGGTTTGTGGATATATTGCAAGTAAAAGGGCGAAGTTTAATGAAATCACACTAAACTAGTTTCTGCTATACTTACACTTTTTTTTCCTTTAGAAATTCAGTTGTTCTAAATGAAGTTGTGTTTTATTTTGCTTCCTGCAGAATTAATCAAATTATTAAATTATTTTTTTCTCAATAGAGCAGGCAAACACTGAAGGAACATACTCCAAGAT
>JAOEHX010031533.1:0-23859 GCA_025448015.1 Bolborhynchus lineola
AGCCTGGAGAAGAGAAGGCTGCGTGAAGACCTCATAGCAGCCTTCCAGTATCTGAAGGGGGCCTATAAGGATGCTGGGGAGGGAATCTTCATCAGGGATTTATAGCTATAGGACAAGGGGCAATGGGTTTAAACTTAAACAGGGGAAGTCCAGGTTAGACATAAGGAAGATGCTCTTTATCGTGAGGGTGGTGAGGCAGTGGCACAGGTTGCCCAAAGAAGTGGCTAATGCCCCATTCCTGGAGGTGTTCAAGGCCAGGTTGGACAGAGCCTTGAGTGGCATGGTTTAGTGTGACGTGTCCCTGCCCATGGCAGGAGGGTTGGAATTAGATGAACTTAAGGTCCTTTTCACCCGTAACTGTTCTGTGATTTTACAATTCTTTGATTCCCTTTCTCTATCAAAGTCAAATAGCTCTTAAAAAATAGGCAAAAGAAGACTTAATAATTCATTTATAAATGGAAGGGAATAAGAGACATCTAATAATGTATTAATAGCATATATTTTAATTAAATTTTAATAATGGAAAAAAATCACAATATTTTATATTACAGATGGAATTGCAAATCTAATTTATATATCAGTTGCCAGATTAACTGAGCAATTTCCAAAATTTAAAAAAAAAAAAGTAAATTTAATATAGAAAGTATGTTTCATTTGAGTGAATATTTGTGTGTGAGAACTTTAAGAAGACTTATACAGCATGGAAATGAAGCTCTTTGTTTGCAGTCCAGAGATTGCCAATGTAGTCATCATCAGTGAAATTTGTGTAGATGTCCAGCATGAAGGCTCCAATACCTTTTAGCTATTTACCTTCTAAATTGCCACAGAGTGATAAAGGTGCTGTCAAAGCATATTTTATCTTTACGCTGCAGCATTTCATTCTGCTTGCAATGGGGGAATCTCACTCTGTGGGGTCCCACCCTGGGCTCCCAGATGTCTATGACAGAAGCAGGTATAAGATACAAGAGGTTGTAGCATCCTGGCCCATTTTGTTCCACACACAAATTGACACCAGGGAAGAGAGAAGCAGTGTTTCTGAGCTACAAGTGCATATATAGTAGTATCCCTGGTCCCTGGCCTTGCAGTAGTTCATGGCATAAAGATGGATAACACTTAATGTTTTACTGGAACCCATAATTGCATACATCCTGAACATGTGTTCCTTGTTTGACAACTGTGTAAAGCACCTCCAGATGATGATTTTTGTTAGATTTCTGGAGGGATTTGTATTTCATTATAACTAAAAGCATCCAGACAGTGATTTTACCATCTTGGGGAGATCAGTAAACAGTTTCTTTTCACTTCAGACCCCTTCACACCACCATTATGTACATTTTGAGTCACTCAGATGTTTAGGTCCTTTAAGTCCACCTAAAGACACTGATTAAGAAGTCTTGTTCACAGTCCCTATTTCATGAAAATCAAGGTTATTAAAATTCTCCACCTTCTTCTTTCTCACAATTATAATTATTCCAAACAACTTTTAAAATAGAACATGAACCCAGAATGAACTGCAGACTTACCAAATGCCAACAATTCTAGTGGCTATTTTAAAAGTAAAACATCTTATTTCTTTAGAAATTTAAGCTGTAAATATTTCTTATCAATAGTATTTGGTTCAATCAGGAGTTGGAATTATCAGCTCCATTCTGGGTCACAGTTTATAATTCTCTTTCTCAGAGCTTATTCTTTAGACATACCAACTATAACAGACTTTACAAAAGGCTTTATTTTGCCTGGTTTTTCACATAAATACTATGTTTGTATTTACTTCAGATACAAATGGTGCCACCTGCTCCTCTTAGTACTCTGACATTTGGTGCTAATTAGATGGACTTGCATTATCAACAGCAAAGTAATACAGTGCTGCAGCAGGCACGGTTACCATGGATCCTAATGCACTCAGCATTCCACAGGATATTTAGCAGAGCACAAGAAATAAACCTGTTCAGGTGTGAACTTGCACCAGTTCTGTGACACCATTAAGGTATATCCTCAAAGTCTGCTAAATCCAAGGGCAAATACTATTATTATTTTTAAACTTTTACTCATGCATTTTACCACTGAGTCACCATGTAGGTGAAACAAAATTGCAAGTTGATTTTAAACACCCTGACATTGCTAATGGAAACAAGTCATGCATTCAAGCTATAAAGGAGAATGAGTCTCAACTGGGGATCAGTTGACACAAAAAAGACTATTGGCATCTGAAAGCGAGAACAGTCAAAACAATTCATACTTGTAGGACTGTCATGCTGAATAGCTGCTGTGAAAACTCACACTATTTGTTCTTTTACAAGACTACCTGAATGCACCTAATTATTACACTCTAAGATCTAACAAACACAGGCTAATCCAATAGTTGTTTCTGCAGTGATTTGACATAGTTCAATAAACTTCATAGATAAAATGATGATCATGAGGAGGAATGGGTTATGGTGAGAGCAGAAGGTGAAGAAAAGAAGTTAGTACAAGAGAAATAAAACCATTAAATAAGAAGGTAATATAAAAATAAAACTATTTGCTTTCTCCTCTCCTTACATTGAAGTCCATAGAACACTGTAATTCTTCCCATATGTTCTAGGAATCAATCACTCTATATTTGAGATTAATTAGCATTTTCTGCTTCAGGCATCAGCCGCAGGCATTGTTTGGGGTTTCTTATTCATTGTCAGAATTATCTGCATTTCTGCCCTGTGCACATTTTTTGAGCGCCATGGAGCCAGACATCTATGAGTTTCAAGATTCTTTCAGAGTTGCACCCAACTTTTCACATCTGACGTGAAAAATCTAGCACCTGAGTTGTGAATTGCACATCCTGTATTCTCTGAGTGGGCTTTTTTAACAATCTACCAAGGCAAGTTTGAAATATTATCTTCCTCCCCTTGCAATTAGAATGATTTGCTGTAGTAATGGAGCAACACACTGCAGTTAAGGGAAAGTCATTCACTTCCCAAAGCTGAAAGCATTATAATACAGTGCAAGGAAGCATGTGGTATGATACACAACCACCATGCTCAGGCTCATACCTCCATGTGAGTCCTTTATGCTTCCTCACAATTAAATTCTAATCAAATTACTTAATCTTTAAAAGACTCTATTCATTTGAGAAACTACTCATTAAGCTTTGTTTATGTAAGTGACATAGCCCAAGAGAAGTGGAAAAAGAGAGGCCAGACAGAATCTGCAGGTGTAAAAGCTATTTTGGGACTAGCACTGACTGGAAGTTACAATTAATAAAACACTGCATGCAACAGATAGATAGGTAGCCAAGCAGGTAGGCAATATGTGATTTGGGGCAAGACAGAAGTAATATTCCCTCTCCTTTTACATCTCACATTTTTGGCACGTACAACTGGACAACAGACTTACATTTGCGTACCATAGTTTTACTCATAATCAATCATAGAATCATAGAATAGTGAATGAATAGGGAAGTGAATGAACAAACTGTGTGGCTGATTTACAGCTTAAACCACGACATTAGGGTTGGAAAGGACCTTAAGATCATATAGTTCCAATCCCTCTGCCATGGGCAGGGACACCTCGCACTAAACCATGCCACCCAAGGACATGGAACTTTGGGCCACGAGGATGATCAGGGGACTGGAGAACCTCCCGCATGAAGATAGGATGATCAAGTTGGGACTGTTCAGCCTGGAGAAGAGAAAGTTGCTGGAGACCTCATAGCAGCCTTCCAATATCTGAAGGGGGCCTATAAGGATGCTGGGGAGGGACTCTTCATTAGGGACTGTAGTGAGAGGACAAGAAGTAAAGTGTTCAGACTTAAACAGGAGAAGTTTAGATTGGATATGAGGAAGAAAAGTCACATTAAAAATCTGAATCACACCCTAAAATATTGCCAATCTGACTATACTTGAATTAGCAAATAGTTTCTAATTGTGGGGAAATTTCTTTATTTAAATGATCAACCACTGAAGTTGCAGCAAAACCACAGTGTATAAATATAATGCACATTTTTGACACAGGAAATCTCAAAGTTTGCATATGGCCCAACAAAAAGTAAAATACCCACTGATTTGACTGGAGACTTTGCTTTGATTAGAGCTCTGAAGACTGTTCAGCTTTCACTGTCACTAGACACTTCCCCTCTACTAAAGTCTGGGATGAAATCTGTGTCCATGTAGCTGAGTGCATTCTTACTCTGGGTGGCTCGTAAAATGAATAACCAAGTATTTGTATGTTGTACGGCATGAATACCAAAGAGGAAAGAGAGAGCTGTTCTAACACCTGGCCAAGAAAAGTATCTATCAGTAAAGAGGGGCTTGTTTTTTATTAAATGTCACACAATACGGTAGTCCCCACAAATAAAGAATATTAAGGAGTCTTCTGAAGAAGAAGAGCTTGTCTAAAGGGAAGATTTCCACGATTATGAATGTACATTGAATTGAAAACAAATCACAGCTTTCTTGAACAATGACTTGTCGTGAAACAGGTCCACTTCATTTTAAATTTCATGACATTGCCAAAGCTTAGTCTTTCAAAAAAGGTAACTGACATGTCCTTGTGATACTTGCGCAGTAACTTGTTACAGTTTTCATCATATTTTTTTCAGTGGGTTATAGGCCAGGATAAGAAAAGAGACACAAGTGCTTGAAGCTTATGGAAATGAATTTAAAATTTAAAAAGTTCTACAAGAGCATCAAATTTGCATTCTCCAGAGATCTTCAACCTCTTGTAGTTGTAGACATAGCTGTGTTTCGGGAAATACATGAATGTTAATTGGTGAGTATACCATTCTACTACAATCACACCTTTCATTTCAAGGAAGAGGCAAAGTGCACAGCTTAACTTCGATATTATCTTCTGAAAAATAACCTCATAGAAAGATAAATCTGTTGTCAAGATACAACTAGACACCAACGTCAACATATTTATTTGTGTGATTCCTAATAATCAGCATGTCGCTTATACAATTTATACAATTGTGTACAACTTCTACAATGTATACAATCCAATAAAAAATACTGTCATTACTGTCTCCATCAGCTATGGGCTAGATAAACATATGTACAGGAAACTGCTCACATATGTACTGTATACAATAAATTATAAACTAACTGTTCTGATAAAAATTATTTTTTCTGGGTCCAAATCACATGTTTCTTATAATCTTTAAACTGTAAGCTTACGGGAAGGCTTTGTTTCAGAGTTAAATTTCACTAGAGAATGTATTTCCATCACAATAAAAACATTTTATAAAAAACTTACCAACATTTTGCCTTCTAGGGAAAACAACATAGAGAAACAGCACTATGTCAAAAATATAACTGTTACATTTTAGATCTGAACCACCTTGAAACTTCTGATTACATGCCTTTGATTTTTATGTTAGATAACATGCTGCAGTATTTTAATTGAAGTAGAATAAGGTCTAATTCTCCTTTGCTTTGGATTTTAAAAATGGTCTGTTTTAATTTAAATTCCAAATGTCAAAATTATTTTTAAAATAGATTAATGTTATTGCAGTTTCACATCTCCTGAATATTAAATTAAGAATAAAGGGTTTGATCCTCATTGCATTTTTTCCCACTTTCTAAAATTGATGCTGACTGTATACCAGCAGTCACTGGAAATGTTACACTTTCTTGAACAGTTCATATATATCATCTGAGATTAGAAATAAGGGAGACTGGAACTTTATGGATGTCAGAAAACAGGGAACAGGGTTATATCACATCCTTTGATCAGAAAATTAATCACATGCAAAGTTAAAGAACAGACAATATGATCAGTGAAAAGTATTAATAATGCAGTTTTTCAAATAACCATCTACTCTTTTGGGAGGTATCATAAAAAGGCAAAGTACAGTCATTTAAAATTACTATTTTCTTGTGGAGCTGGCTATGAAATATTTTTACATGGGTAGAAAATACATTTAAGACATCCTGCATGTTGCTGTAATCATGCTTAAGTCATTTCAGCTGTGAAATGCTACTAAGTTCAGTGTAATCTTGCACAGATGCATAAGTAGGTCCCATATAGCCTACCTTGCAAGATTGGAGCTATTTCTGTAAATACTGCGCAGCAAATTGTTTGAAGACATAATTATACCTGAAATGCTTGACCATAATCTCATTATGCTCCTGACCCTCAAACAAGAACTAATTTAAAATAGTATTCAAAATTCCATTTAAAAATAAGGACTTTGTAAAATGAAAAGAAAAAAGTCAAAAAACATATTAATAAAGGAACTAGTATACTGAGCTATGGCAAAATGTACATACTCTTATAAAAGAGTTACTAAGTACTTGAGCACCATAAACCACATGTCAAGGAATGACAAAAAACATCAGAACAGAATTAACACTATATATTAGAGAACAAAAAAGGCAACAAGCTAAATTTTAACCATATCAACAAGTGTCATAAAATTAACTCCTTGAGTGATGAGAAAGAGAAGAGGATGTTTCTGGCCACTCAGCCACAATAGCAACAAGGGAAATTAAATGTTACAGAAAGTTATATGGATTGAAGAAACAGAAAAATTGTCATTTGAAATATCAGATAGACGCATTTCTGTCAGGTAGTATCAGCCAGAAATATTGTAAATAACCAAAGCGAATAACAAACAGAGAACCCAAGAAAAGACATTATGTTGGGTTTTATCCAGAAGTGTGCACCAGACCCAATTCCAGATAGGAATATAAACAAGTGCCTTTGTAATCACAACGAAAATATACTCTGACACACCTTTCTAAAAAAGAAGAAACATAAATAAACCAAGAGAAAAATTAAAAAATGAATGTTCATTATTTATTTATTTACTTATTTATTTATTTTTAAGGATAGCTATAAAAAGGCTCTAAAAGCAAAAGTCAGCACAATCACATTGAAGGAGGCTGCAAGAAATTTTATTTCTTTTTTTCTTTTCAGAAGAGTGGTTCACACTAAATGAGAAAAAGGATAAACTTTGGAAAATAAAACCACATACCAGCAGACCAAAAGAGGTTTCAAAGAGTAATATGCACTGCAGCTCCTTCCCATGTACAATTTCCTCTCATCAGTAATAGAGAATTTTAAAACTTAGTATCATTGAGGCTGAATTCTTGGTTGGTTACCCTTTTTACAGGATGTTCAAACTTCTTGTCTATTTCAAGGTTCTGTGCAACCTGTCTATAAAGCTCTGCTTATTTTGATCCTACTTTTAAGATCTAAACCTCTTGTCTTCTGAAGTGAAAAGCAATGCAGCTTCCCTTCTGATCATTCCTTTAAAGCTTTTCTTATCCTACTCAGTCTTTGATTACTGACCTCTCTGTGATTTCCACACAAGAACCAAGTTATTACTCTCATTTGGGGGGCCGTATGCTGTCAAATCTCATACCTCTCCAGTCAATAATGCAACACTCCGTACAGCACTGACAATTTGGTCATTAGACAGCCTTTGTATTTTATGTCTGCTAAACTAAGTTGCAAAATCCTTGTTTGTGTGCTCCAAATCCTTTTTCCTTTATCATCATCATAAATTACATGAAAGACAATTTCATAGAGGAAATAGTGAAAACAGTTCAGATAAAATGGAAAATTACCTTAATATTAATCTAAAATTCAACCCAAATCTTACACAGACGTGAAAGTCTAATAGTGCAGCTTGCAAAGGCATTGGTCGGTACAGAGAGAGCTGGGAAAGTCTGACCATGAAGGCTGACACCCAGACCATAGGTAGTTCTGCGGAAAAACTGCAGAAGCTACAGTATAATATGTAGATTTATTTGCCCTTCATCCTGCAGGCTGACAGGTACCAATCTTTACATTCCACACCCCCCCACTGCCCACAGAAATTGCAAATAAAAAAGACCCTTTAATACTCACTTTCAGTTCTGTTAGCTGACATGAAGACTTGTACAATCTAATACAGCAAATTAATTCTCCTTCCTTTCATTATTTTCCACCTATTTTAAAAAACTGCTGCAACTACAGATTTCACATAAAAGAAAGTGGAGACGTATCAAAAGTTCATCAGTAAGTTTTTTCCTATTAAAGGTTCACCTTAATTCTGCAGAAAAGTTAGGATGATATATACCCAGTCCAAGTAAAAAAACAAAAGCAATGAGTTCCAGGAATTAAATCCTTGAATGTGTGTGCTTTATCTTTCAGTAAAGAATTAGCAATTTATACAGCAAATTTATCCTCCTTTTTATTTCTCCCTTTCTGTGAAACTATTTATAATATTACATTTACTATTTGTTTGGATTTACTAACTGGAAAGTCAATCACTAATTTGTGCTCTGTACATCTATAGTTCGGGAGAGTTTTTATCTAGAATTTTTGGAATGTTATGTAATTTTAATTAGGATGCAGAAAACACGACTGCCATTTTGTTTCATTGTCATACTATTCAATTCTGCAAATTACTTTTCTCTAGCCTTTTAGCAGATGTGAATGTTTTCATTCAAAAAGTCAAAAAGAAATATCAATTACTCCAGCAATCTGTACACATGGAGTTTGCTATATTTTCATATTTCTTATGCAAATCTATCTTGCAAGAAGTTTCAGTGAATTGCAGAGCTTATTCTATCACTCTCCAGGCCAACACTTACAGTGTTACTAAAACAGCCATTTTTTAAGTGTTAGGATCTTTTTCAAAATGTAAAAGGAACAAAATGAATTTGTTCCTTGTTTGCTGTAGTTTCATAACTCACAGTCAACTTAAAATGTTACCCTGAAGTCTTTCTGGTGATGGACAAGATTTGTTCATTTCAAGATGAGAGAACAATTGTTGCTTTGTCTGAAAGTCTCTGGAGAACTGTTCTTTCCCAAGTATATCTCAAGAAAGCATCTACCAATAGTCAAAATTTGATACTGAGAGTGAAAAAGCACCCTTATTTTCTAAGCCAAGCAATGCTTATCTAACCCTTAAATTCCACTGAACTTCTCCACACAGGTTTATGACATGTGCAAATGCCAACTCATTTTTCTTGTTTGCTTGAAATAGAATAGGAAAAGTCTGTTAAAGAAAAACAAACAACCAAAAAAAAAAAAAAAAACAAATCCCACAACCTGAAAAACACATTATTTTGCCCAAATTGCTTATACTTCAATACCAAATAGTTTATACATGAAAAATTAGGGAACAGATGGAAAGCAATGACAACCTGAACATGGTACAACACTGCCCCAGCACAGCACCAGCCACATGACTCCAGAGGTCTTGTACGCATTTTGGTCTCATTATTTTATGGGTTCAGATGGAATGTATGCAGTGCATAGATCTTCCCTTTCACTATTTTGAATTTTAACTAAGACAGTAACAAACCAACCAAGACCACCCTTTTCTGCCAAAATTTCAGTAAATGCTGAAGATACAATAGAAAACCCCACAGCATTAATCACCCATTGTTTACTGATGCAGATGAAGATACCACTAATGGAAGCACACTTTATCCCACAGTATTACTTTAATAGATTTAAAGTAACTTATTTTCCACAGAGTATGTAGCATGTGAGACCACAACAGCAGCTGCTTTTGTCTCAGTGACAGATCATGCACATTACATAGATTCATCAAATAGTTTAAAATCTTAATTTGTCTGTCTCTTGGGAATACCTTATCACAGAAGTAAAGGATCTTGGCCAGAATAAAGAAATATTTCATTTCTAAACAAAGCCTAAATAAAACCCTGAAATATAAACCTTTTTCAAAGTGTTCTTTAAAATACTTTGCATAATTCAACAGGGTATTGCATCCTGAAAAATCTAAGGTGTGATCAATAGACAAATAGTCACATATTCAGATCAAAGGAGTATTTGCTGATAGTTTATGTACAGAAAACTGCCATGTATTACGTTTCTTTATGTTTGTATCTGTGCAAGTACCCATAAGCATCCTAAATTACCTCTAAACATCTAAGTAATGTAGTCACAATTAATATAAAAAATATTAGAGTTATCACCAGGATCTTAGACAAACTAGAAAAGCAGATTATTTTGTTGAGAAAGTGGTGATCAGTGTAACCATGGAATGGGACTCATTTCACTTAACTTGAGCAATCTAAAAGTGGGGCACCTCATCTAAATTAGTCATCTAGGCCTGTCTGCAGTCCATAAGGAGAGCTGGGCATCCTCATAGAGTAAATCATACCAGTTTAAGTAGCTTACTAGGACATGTGGAGGTGGCCTGCCAGAAGTTAAAGAATTAAGTAAATCCTGACTCGAGCTCCATCCAAGGGCAATCCTACAAGACCCAAACACTAGTCCAGAGCCAGAATTTGGGTCAAAATCATTATGGCCAGATATGCAGAAAAACCATTGTCAATTCAAAGTGACAAATACACTTCTCCTCTGTACACCAATTTTAGCGTAAACTAGTGGACACTTGTGCTTCTACCTGACCTTTCATAAGAACTCTCCATACAAAAACACCTATCTCAAATACTGGATAAAAAAAAATATTCTGAAAAACACTGAACTATAATTGGTACATTTAATGGATTTACTTATCCATTAAATGGATTAATGGACACACTTATCCATTAAAAGCCAAATTCTGAGCTCTTTTTCTACCCTGGTTTATACTACAGGACATTATGTATGCCTCATTCATTTTCCTGCATCTATTTCTGCAATAAATTTCTACTCAGTAGGTCTGTTTACAGGTGACCCATCTGAACTCCCTTCCACAAAAGATGAGCAATTACTTATAAACCAGGGACATTTAACAGGTGAATAATTATTTAATGTATTCAAAATGTTCATGATATAAAAGAAGTCCATCTTAAGTATTTTCACTGTTACTTCATGAAATTGTGAAACCCCTTAGTTTGTCTATACTAAATATATTCTAAAATTAATATAATTACTAAAAATATAGATTTATTTGGGGTATTGGTAGTATCTAATATCAGAATAAACTGGGGCTTTTTTATATCAAACATAATTAACCAGTAAAAAGATCATAATAGAAAGATTAAATAATTACTTTTGGTTTACTATTTTCTTTTACTTTGTGCTCATATTTATTTTAACTTGCTGAGAAACTGTTAATTAAGTATTAAATAATACAGTACAGGCTGGTTTGTAGGAACTTCTGCATCACTAGTTTATGATGTATGTCACCCTGTGTTCCAGTATATATGCGAGATGACATTTTTCTGCAGTTACAAAACAGAACAAACAAGCTACTTCTTTTCTCATCTACTGAAAACCTGCATATTGGTATATTTAAATATGTATCTTGGAGCACTGCATACTACAGAATTATTAAAAATAGCTTATGTATATTAAGCTGGGTATTAAAAATATGTTTTCCCCCTCAGAACAGCTAATCAATGGAATAAAGCAATGTTTCTGGTTAGCAGTCTTCTGTAAATAAAGGCCAAGAGCAGTTAAATCCTGCTTGTGATCAGCAACTGAGCACAGAGAGGGCACTATATCCTTGCTCTGCTTGTTATACCAGCAAAGTCCCTTGAGTGCAGCTATACTCATGTTTTATTTGGATAAGTAATGCACTTTTGAACAAAACTTACTGTCACCACTTTCTCGTGGTACAGCAGCCTTGCTGTGCAAAATCCCAGTGCCTTTCAGAGAAAACCATATGTGAGGAAAAATTTTTTACAATGAGGGTGTTAAAAATACTGGAGCAGGTTGCCCAGATTGATGGTGGATCACCATCTCTGAAGACATCATCATCTCTGGAGATATTCAAGGCCATGCTGGATGTGGTTCTGACAACCTGACCTAGTTGAAGGTGCCCCTGCTCACACACAGGGTTGGACTAAATGACCTTTGAAGATCACTTCCAACCCAAACTATTCTATGATTCTATGAAATCATAGTATGAATGTCAGGTATACAGCTACGTCTCTCCAGCTCAAAGTACCATACTAACCTGAAGTAACATCTCTTGAAACAAGTATAGTGAGGACCTCAGATGCTCATCATCTAATGCTTTGCACTGCTTTTGCTCTGCAGATGTGCGCTGTTTGATAACACAGACATGGTCTCAGGGCACCTGGGCTGACTGGGGAGAAAGATACCTCACGAAAGTACCTCTTTCTCCACTCAGCTGGTGTCCTCCATCACGCAACAGAATAGTAAAAATATTTATTATGAACCACTGTTTGCCAATATTGAAAAATATTTTTAACCAAAAAAACCATGCCTGCTACCAATCTAGATACTGAAATTTCAGCTCCAAAGTTCTCAGAGTAGTTCACAGACAGTGCTAGAGTGGTTGAAAGGTGGTCAATAGGTCTGAAGGATGAATAACCTTCTACAAGGTTAGAAAGAGCAGATCAGCTTGTCTGACCACATCCAAGGATACTGAAAACTGTGCAGCTAATGGTCCTTTTTGAAGTCTTAGACTATTTTTCATTGTCCTGCTTGTACTCTAATGAAGCATCTAGTCAGGTATCACGTATGCAAGTCAAATATGCATATATATAAAATGTTTAAGATTGAATAACAGTATAGATAACGTATATACAAAATTGAAGCATTTCTTCCACAGGCATAATTACAAGAACTTTGCTTAAAATGGAAAACAACAAATATTTTTTTCTACCTGAAAAAGGGTACCTGAAACTCAGGTTTATACACCATACGTCTTTCAAAGAAATAGTCTGTTTGTGGCAGACTAGGAAAGTAAACTGATGAAACAGTGGCACTATCAACTTTCCCATTCTAATAGCATGTGTCCAAAATGGCTGGGCCTGTACTGGAAATGACAGAATAACTTACTTAACTTGCTTAAAATGGCAAGATACTCTAAATGACTGTGCAGTGGAATATGACTCATAACTCTGTAAACACTATAAATCTAAAAGTGACATATTTCCTGACAGAATACAAGACTCAAATTCCTATTTATGAATAAAATTGTAGAGAAACTAAGACCTCCATGGAGTATATCAACAATTTCTTCTTCAAATTAGAATAAGAATTTTTTTTAAATGAAATGTTTTGTATTAGGTGAATCTAAGCTTTGACAACAGGGTTGAGAAATTATATTCCACTGGATATATTATAAAGAGACCTAGAAATACTAACAACTGATGAAGCAACAAAGTGGATGACAGCAAGTGAAATGAAGAGATCAAATCAATGAATGGGGAGCAAATGTTAGGTCCCCTGATTTGACAGCTCTCAGACATATTGAGCAATATCTATGCACCTTAGCAGTTACTAGAATGAAATACTATTAAACTTCAAACTTCTGAATTTCTGTAGTTTTTGGAATGCAAGCCAGAACTGGGTCTCTGTAAGACAACTGAGTGTGCATATTTTGATCAAATATACCTTAAGGTATGGTATGGTACCACTTACCAGTCTATTAGTCACTGGCAGCAGAAAGACAGCAGGGTTCATGCCTGCCAGTTCTCTGCTATCAGGAGAGAACTTGATCTAAACATTCTGACCTGACATATAGCACAAGGAAGTCTGTATTTCAGTCTTACTGAACCATTTGGCAGAACATCACTAATTATTCTGCGATATCGGCTTTTTCTTTGGAATGGACTATCTTTTTTTTTTTTTTTTTAAATTGCGAATCAGACAAAATTCTCAAAAATGGTGAATTTATGGCCGAAGGTATACTATAATACAGAGACTAAAATTCATTTAGCTTATTGGAAGATGTTTTAGTGCCTCCTGGGAAATGATGTATTGTCCTAAAACCAAAAGTGAATGCTCACTGGCTCCATATATTATTTAATGACACATGATTCAGTTTGATTTAATGCTACATTAGAGTCAGCATGGGACTACTGCAGTGCAGCTACCTGAAACACACAATTTTCATAGTTCTGAAGTAATGTCCAAAGCAGAGTAAGAAACAGCTCAGACTATGACAAATACTACTGTCTTTTGTGTCCCGTTGATGTGATGGGTAGCAAAGATTCAACAGTCAGCTTCGCTCCTGTTTATCATGCTGTAGACTACTGTGATTTTTACATAGAATTACTGTACTTACACAAAACAGCAATAGACACTTTATAAATATTAAAAGTCAAAAATCCTTCTGCAATGCATCTATAAGATAGTTCAAATGGGAATCAACAAAATGGCAAGGAACACTAAAAGAAGAGAAAAAATAAGAATTGACCTTTTTGCCTCTTATGCCTAAACTTGTTGGTCACAATGCACAAATTGCACAAAGAGCATGCAGCACTTTAAATGTGCTTGCAAACAGTCCCTCCTGAGCCTTAGTGACTTCTGGGAATTGTGGTACAAATCACCATGTGACTCAACTGCATCTATGCCTATTTCTTTTTTTAACTTTTTAAGGTCTCGTCAAGAGTAGAAGACTATGTAGGAGTGATTTTATGCTAACAGAACTATTACTCAAACAAAATAGCAATGCACTTTACCTCTGAAATATTCCCTTTCTGGTAGTGAACTTCTCAATTTGCTCTGTAAATTTTTCAAAATATGGCTGCATATAAATATGAGTAAACCTACTTTCTATTAATATTTTTAGGTGAATTGTATTTTCTAAGAGATTAAGAAAAAATCCCAAATATTTATATACCTGTAAAGTTCCTAGGTATGCATGACATCTATTTTGTAGTACTGTGATTTTTTTCTGTGAAACAAATAGTTCAGTTTGATGGAGAAAATGGAAATTAGACTAATTCACACAGGTCTCTATATGCTTTTGGAAACTCTTCCGTCTTTATTTTTAGCAGTGCAGTCAGTCACTATAGCCAGTTAAAAAGCTGATTAGGTTTGCAGAGTAGTTAAAATGTTAACCATAAAAAAATAGGGGAGACTACTCCCATAGGGAAGGGCATGGAGGACCTTTCATTAAGGTTTTTTTGTTAGGATTTTATTAAAAAGCCACATTTTGCTGTTTGAAGACTGTAAATACTATGAAAAATACATGCCCTGAAGGCATGTTATGGGGAAAATCCAGAACAAATCTCAATTAAACTACATTTTCTTAAGTCAGATTTGAATATGAGGCTACAGTTTTACACATTAAAACATGATAGTATAAGCAACTTTACTTCATGTTATATTTTTCTCTACTTATGCAGGAAAACAAGTATATACACGTATATGCACAGATTTATATGTAAAGAGGACTTCTTCAACATTTTTTGTTAGAATGAAATAAAATATTAACATTCTGTGAGGTTAACAGAAACAAGACTGAGTACACTTCATTTAATTCTTACCCTTCTTCCTCAAATCTTCAGCATTAATGCTGCTTTCTATAACTGTGCTTTGGTCTTCTGAAAGAGTGATGGTGCAGACAGTCAGCCCCACAATTCAGTATAATTTTAAAAAGCGTACTCTGGGGTATCTTTGTTCCATTGTTAAATAGGTGTATTCATACTTTTGTACATTTCTTAAGAAACACAAGGTCTAGAAGCCTACTCTAATGTGGTACTGAGAATCAATATCTCAACAACCAAGAGCTGGAGTTAACAACACAATACTAGGAATAAATCTGGTCAGTCCACAGCATAAGGGTTTGGGAAAATTCTACAGGATCTAAATTTTAAGTAGAGCAAGAGGCATACCATCTCTGTCATCTCCCACAACCATGGTGCAACCCCTTCCTCTTGAATAATTTAGGTAATCAAAGCATGATTGCTGTCTTTGCCTTTATGATTATCTGCAGGACACAGGCCTGAGTGGAAAGCTTTTCATCTCCTCATTTCTTATTTCCACAAAGAGATTCCAGTGCTAAAGAAAGGCTGTTGAAGATCCCTGAAACATTCATGCCTCTCTAAAGATATTTTTACTGAATACAGAAAACCTGCACCTTGAATGATTGTGTAAAGTGAGACTTCTTGTAACCTCTTCAGACAGTTCAATCCTTGTAGTGTTCCATTCTTTTCCATTTTGTTGTAGTAAAGAAAAATGAGTTTTCTTTTCAAATGCCTGTCCCCTTCCTAATTAAAAATGTTTATAGGTAGTCATCAAATTACTGTTTAATGTTTACTGACTTAATGGCCCAATTTGATATTGTGGTTTTAATTCCAGAAACATTGGAATAAAAAAATCTCTAATATTTTTCAATGATCTATTCTAATCTTGATCATTTGATCAAGATACACTCAGAAATACAAAATAGAGCTAGTTGTAAATCAATAGGGACAAAAGAATTACTTTTTCAAAGTGCGGGTGGATCGCTGCCTGTAAAATGGCAAAAATCAGAAAGCAAATGATCAAGCAAACTCAAAAACCCCATTATTTTATGTATATTCAAATCACAAATTCTTCTAGGAAAAAAAAGCAACAGCTACCTCAAATAAAAAGTATTTTTAAACAGTTTTTTAAAAAGTAGTTTTCTTTAAATGAATTGTTTCAGCCATTACAACACTAACCTAATAATCAGTAATGTATAAGAACAGAAGGGGTATGAAGGCTTATGTCCTTTCATAATTCTTAACTTTGGAGGACAGGAAATCCCTTTCAGGACTTTCAGTGCTAAAAAGACTGTTGATTTTCACATGGAAAAGAAAAGAAGTATTTTTTTGCATTTTCTAGTATGTACATAAGGAAAAATAAGTGCTTGAGACTGCATCCTGACTGTAGATAGCAAAGTTTAAAGCTATGAATAGATAACTCAAAGTAGAGAGCAGGGCTACTGGGTTTGTTGTTGTTGTGAATTACAAATATCACATGAGAAAAAGATTGAAGTACCTCCTAGCTAAGATAAACAGGAATGCCTAATAAAATCTATCCCAAGCCTGAGAAAACTTTGTCTTTTAATATGTTTGGAGAGGGAGGACTTCAGATTATGGCTGTATCTCAGGCTGTGGGATTTCTTTCAGTGTATCAGTGGCTATTAACAAGATATACAGACTGAGCTCATTATCAAAAGACAAAAAGGATCTTATATGCAGTGCCCAGATAAAATATGGGAAAATCAGGATAAATAGTATTTTCAAGTTCAGTCTTGAACTGAGTCCTGAAATAGAGATAGGAATAGATTCCCTTTAACAACCGAGCTGAAATTTAGGAATGAAAAAGTACAGAGAAAACCCACTGGAAGGAAAACTGGCAACTGGTGTAGGCCAATGATTGAAGTCTACAATATTAAGTTATAAACAATTAAATGTAACAGCTCCTATATCCTTATTATGCAGGGTTCATTCTACGTTTTTTTTTTTTTTGTTGTTGTTTTTTTTTTTACCACTGTTTTGAGCAGACTTGGCCATGAAGGGAGAAATTCATGGGTGGGATATTCTCTTTAATCTTTAGCAGACATATTTGTCTGCTTTGAGAGCGGTAATATGAATAATCAGCCAGGATTTTATTGCTGCCTCTGTTTTGTGCAGAGAAGGCCATGTCAAATGAACTCGAGTGAGTCAAGATGCCATTTGCAATTCTCTAGGTCTAGACTGGGGGGTGCGAGGTAGAAAGTGCACATATGTCATTCCCCATTTTCCACCTACCATTTTGCCTTAAAGCACCGGAGGTTTATTTCAAATTTCTACCCTCATCTCTTGAATAAACTTACTAAAAAGGAAAACATTATGGTGACTTTGTTATCCAGCCCTTTATATTTGAGTTAGGTAAGCAAAAGGATGAATCATCACCTTGTTGCAAGTCTGCTGCTATCCAAATGCCTTTTCTATTGTACTAACCCACGTTCAAGTGGTTTTAGTCAAGGGTTCTATCACTTGTGGGTACTCTTGTTTGCAGAAGAATTCATAGCTATTTTTCCTGCAAGTGAAAACGTATGTGCAACCTTCATATGAGATTGCTCACATCTTAATTCTATCCCTTGTTACAATAATATTCTGGATGCAGAAAACATTTTTATTTTTTTGTTTTCAAGAAGAGAGAGAGCATACCATAATTTTGTTTTTTAAAATACACAGATATACATTTCAAATTGCAAATTTCTTTGACTCTATCAAGATACGGCGCATGCATTTTATACACTACTTTTCACTTGGTAATTCAATTTGACAGATGTGATGAGTCTGAGACAAGCCATATAACCATCTGCGGTAACATTTAGAGCTTCCCAAACTACAGCACACACATCCACCTGAAAAACTTCAAAAAAGCATCTATTTTCCACTTAAAATAGTAAAAAAACAACAAACCCTTCCCAGACATGGGTAACTACCTAGCCGTGACTTGCTGCTATATGAATCAAGGCCAAAGAGTAAAGGATTAGAGAAATAAGCTATCATTTAGCCCAGTGAGGAACTTAATATCACCCTCATTTTTTTTTTTTTTTTTTTTTTTTTTTTTTTTTTTTTTTTTTTTTTGGAGTATGTTGTAAAAGAAGACAGTGCATCATTGCTGAAATGAGAAAGTGCATGCACGGCTTTCATACTTCTGTATGAGACATAACTGTACATTGCAAGGCCAAATGCAATAAGTCTTTGTCTGAACAGCACAGTACACATAGAATAAATCTGATGGTTTAGGAAGTGCAGAACTAATGATGCATGCACTTGGAGACCACACAGTATGTCTGACAAATCCAGAAGTGGGATGCTGGTGTGAAGCTTTTGTTTCAGAGATATTGGAAAGGCACACCCATAACAAAGGCTGGATGTCAGAGTTATCAACTACTCAGAAATCTTGGAGTTACAAGTGAATAAAACACTCACATGCCACATGGAAAATATTTAGTGAAAGAAAACATTGTTGGGAAAATCAAGGAACATCAACAACTTATGTGTGTAGTGTAGAAACTGGGTATTGCTGCTGCCTCTAAGTCACAGAAATGGTCTCTTCCAGCAATGCTGGGGGTACTGGCAGTAGCTAAGGAAATGACACTGGGAGCCCTGACCTTAGGAAAAAGCTATCTACACAAAAAATAACAGTCTGCTATAGCCACAGAAGACTAAATGTAACATTCTGGCAATCAACTTTGCAAGTGACAGTGAAAAGCCAACATCTCACAGGGGAGAAGAAATTCAGAGCTACTGATGCAGCTGCTATATTAACTTTGTGTTTGGGTATGATGCCTGAGCAAGCAGGCTTGCTTTGAGAACACCAGTGGCGGGTACATAGTTTTCTCTTTAACTTCATAGACACTTTAAGCTTCATAATACAATATAGAATCCTGTTCTTTTCATGTGAGGACAAGTAATAAGAATGTATTGATTTGACTTTTACTCCACTCTCAATCACAGTTTGTAAACTAAATAAGGAGTTCATGACTTGACCTATCATCAAGACCTCAGTAGTTCAAACAAGAATTTAATTTTCTCTGCATAATATTCAGGGATAACAGTACGAGAATCACTATGATATGTCATTCACTAAAAAAAAATAATCATATTGACAACTGTAGATGGGGCGAGAGAGGAGGCCATTGCAAACATGAACGGAACTGAACCATAGCCACAGGTCTTTAACAAAATCTGTACTATCATTTGTGCAATCTTTGTGTATTAACTAACTACTAATTTTATCCAACATTTTCCCTTATTTTTTTATTCAGGTTTGAAAAAAATTGCCACACTTTTCTTCAACACAGTAATATATATTGGGGAATTGAAGGGAACCACAACAGTGCAGAGAAGAAAGCAATTCCTTTCCTGAACTTTTGTAAATTTACAGATGATGTTGTATTTTCACAGTTACCTGTGCATTTCTTGATATTGCTATTTCTTTTTCCATGTGATCCTAACTTGCATCCAAAGTTCTCCTCCCAAAATTCTGCAAACCAGACATTTCTTCGATTGTTAGCAAGTGTTCGGCTCCGAAAATATCTATCGAATCCTACATTTAAGAGAAGTGAAGGAAGCATTAAAATATGATACAGCATAAAAATAGTCATATAAAGACAATAGCAAATGTTGTATAATTATCAGCACAAGAAAAAGCTTTAGGCACAAACTACTATAATAAGATATTTTTATGAGCATAGTAGTATCTAAAGATTAACAAAATTGTGGATTTTTTATTATTCCATATTTACTGCAGAACAAGATTTTTTTCAAGTACCTACAGCGCTTTAAGAGTCTTTAAAGCTCCAGGAGAATACTACCACTGAAAAAAAAAAAAAAATAAATATGCAGATAGGTGGGGAAATAGCTTAATTTTTAATGCATAGATGAAAGAAATAAAGAATTGGGTACCTACAAGAAATTAGACTGACTTAGTCAAAGACTGTGATCCAAATACATTTAGTTTCGAAGTCACCTAAAATCACTGCGTAACTCTCTGCTGAAACAGAGAGCTTCCAGAAAACCTAAAATTCTGTTTCTATTTACATATTTAATGACCCCAATTGAGAAAAATAGATTCCTGCTTAAACCTGATCAGATTTTGCACCAGCCTTATCCTTACAACCCAGCAGTCATAATGAAATAATGGAAAAATGAGCTGATTTATATAATTCACCAAATATTCTCCATTTTTCTCCCAAAGAACCACTAGGCTATGGAGAAGAAGCTCTTCACCACACATGCTCTCATTATTAGACAACTGTAAGATTACCTAACTGCAGATTCATCATCTCCTCATCTCAACAGTGATAGTAAATGCATATTGGATCAAGCTAACTCAAGTTACTTACTTAGAAAGTTTTCCCTGATTTCCCTGTAATCAAGGACTACATTATTTTTTATTATTTTTTTTTTTTCTTTTAAGAGAGCAAGGGTGCTTGAACACTGTCAGAAAGTGAGGGGTTTGTGCCATTCCTACCATCTATTGAGGTTCTTTTGGGCAGAATGGTTACTGCTCCTTCCGCAATCTCCTCCTGCTGCTGAACCGGCGAAATTTTTGACCCCCAACTATCTGAGCCAATCCAGAGGAAATGTCCAGACTGATTAGCTTTTTTGGCTGCTTCCAGTATACGTCTACAAAGACACAACAAATGTCTAATTAGGCAAACTGCATTTACAAAAAAATTCAGAATCTGCAGCATTAATTCTGACTATGTACAAGTAAGCTTATACTAACCAGTCAATAGTTTTCACAGTCTAAAGCATATTCAAAAACAGCTGTAGTGAGCTTAAGATACAGTACCATACAAATTAATTTGTTTAAGCTTTAGCCATACTTTTCTAGCATTCTTATTGGTTTCTTCCTTTTCAGTCACCAAGTAGTAATCTATTGGAGCTGCACTCTTAGGAACTAGGAGCAAGTTAAATCTCCACAGAATGAAGGATCAGAACACTATATAATCTCAACTCAAATTTGTTATCGCCAGATTTACAAGAATTTTAACATAGAACTGAGTCTGAAACTCCTGCATTACTCTATTCTGCACCATCCAATTGAGCATCTCTGAGAAGAGAAACATCTTCAACACATAAAAAAAGAAAACAGGCACCTAATATCATCTTCATTGGCAAACATGATGATCGCTCGAGCATTTGGAGTTTCCAACAAGCGCTTGATGATCTTTTCAAATTCTCCTGGTCTTGGTTCCCGAGGGATTTTGAGTGACTGAGCAATGCAAACACCTCCTAAGAAAAATTTAAAGGAGGAAAAAGAATTTTAATTTGCTAAATAGCCACTTTAGATAACCCATAACCAGGCAGGGAAAGAAAAGAAAGTGTTAATCTGACATACAGCAGCACAGCCAAAACTTACATATTCAATGTTTTTTTTTGAAATAACACTGTATGAACTTACACAGTTAATGCTGCAATTAAAAAGTACAACTCTGTTAGCTGCTACTTTACTTATATAAAATCCTAAACATTCTGAGACAGATCGTAAAGCACCAAACTGGCTCAGCTGCACTGAGCCTACCTCAACTACCTCTCAGACCCACCTCAACGTATAAAAGCTAAGAACCCAGCTTTGCCACGTGATTGCTTTTAGCCATGGAGACACAATCTGAAAGTTATCTGACATTCAAAATGTGGCTCTTCATTATTGGGAACTATCATACACCTCTGTTTTTTCAACAGAGAGTAAAAGGTTAGTAACAAATGCTGTGATTACAGAATCAAATAGAGAACGTAAAATGTGCTCTTATACATACAGACAACTTCTAATTGTTATTATGACATCCCTAATTAAGCTGTCTTAATTATTTAACAGGCTTGTGGTTGTCATTGAATATTAAATAATTACTGATCAGCAAATGAACACAAACTCAGAAATTATATTTATATCTCTTCCTGACAGAAGGAAGAAAGTGCTAATTGAAATCTCTACATTTTACCTGTCCTTGAAAAAGGCACAAATTTCTAATTGGTGACTTCTAATGGCTTTTCTGTACTGGCACAGGGGAATCTCTATCTACTTCCTGGTTACAAGAGTTATCTATGTTCAAACATACGAAGAAAGAAATTCCTTGAGCCTGTTTCATGAAGCACTGAGTTCAGATTGGCATTGGCACCAACTTCCTATACCATACATCATCTTTTTATTATTGTTTCTAATATGTTTATTTTAATTATTTTTTCTTTAAAAACTCTTGCCTGATTTGCATTGATACATATAACTTCCACCAATATTTGCTCTTGCTTGTTGTTATTCCCAAAAATAAGGCCCTCTTGTGAAGAGTCTAATCATTAATAAAATGATAAAAACAAAGAAAATGAGAAAATGTTTGCTTTTAACAGAAAGCAACATGTTACTAGAAAGAAGTAAAGCGAATGATACTTTTGCATCTTTGCATCTAATTCTTCTATATTGAAAATTACCTTCAGAGTGAGTAAGAATAAGAATGCATTTTAAAAGAGCTGTTGTATTTTTAATGAATGCTGGTATTTATTTTTGATGTACAAGATTATTTGGGGCATATACATGTCTATGCATTGAAGGTAATTAGACAACTAAACACAGTTAGATGGCTATGTTGTATATGGGGAGGCTTTCCAACTTTCTCAACAGTTTTGTTCTCCCTGTTAAAATGTCAACCTTCTGTTTTTCCAAAGTACTTTAGAAATTAGGTTGATATACTTAGTGCCTTCTTTGCTTCAGTCTTTAACAATAAGATCAGATATCCCCAGGTGCCCAACCCTCTGAGGTGGAAGAAAGGAACAGGGAACAGAATGATGTCTCATAATTCAAGGGGCTCAGAGACCTGCTGCACCACTTGGACACACATAGATCTATGGGGTTGGATGGAATCCACCCAAAGGGACTGAGGGAGCTGACAGAAGTGCTCACCAAGCCACTTTACACCATTTATTATCTGTCCTTGTTAACTGGCAGCTCCCAGTTGACTAGAGGTTAGTGAATGTGACACTCATCTACAAGAAGGGCTGGAAGGAGCATCTAGAGAACCACAGGCCTGTCAGCCTGACCTCAGTGTCTAGGAAGGTTAAGGAGCAGATTGTCTTGAGTGCTATCATGTGGCACATACAGAACAAGCTAGTGATGAGGCCCAGTCAGCATGCGTTTATGAAAGGCAGGTCCTGCTTGACTAACTTGATATCCTTCTGCGACAAGGGGACAAGCATATTGAATGAGAAAAACTCTGTGAATGTTGTCTATCTAGACTTTAGTAAAGCCATTTCCCAAGGCATTCTCCTGGAGAAACTGCTTGCTCATAGCTTGGACAGGTGTATACTTCACTGGATAAAATACTGGCTGGATGCCCAGGCCCAAAAACTGGCAGTGAATGGCATTCATATCTTTATCAATGATCTGGCTGAGGAGTTGAGTACATTCTCAAGAAGTTTGCAGATGACACCAAGCTGGGCAGGAGTGTTGATCTGCTGGAGGGGAGGAAGGCTCTGCAGAAAGATCTGGACAGGCTGGATCAACAGGCCAAGGCCAAACAAAATGCAAGCGCTTATGAAGCCTTTTTATTTATTTTACTTGAAGAATAAATAGGAATTGTTCAAAGCTGCCCCACACTTCTCAGTGTCTAAGAGGCATTTTGACAGTGCCTTTAATGACATACTTTAACTTTTGGTCAGCCCTGAATTGGTCAGGCAGTTGAACTAGATGATCAGGGTAGGTTCCTTCCAGCTGAAATAGTCCTATTCTATTTTCTTCTATTCT
>JAOEHX010031539.1:9452-21518 GCA_025448015.1 Bolborhynchus lineola
GATCATCCTCGTGGCCCTCCTCTGGACTTATTCCAACAGTTCCATGTCCTTTTTATGTTGAGGACCCCAGAACTGCATATGCAGTACTCCAAGTGAGGTCTCAGGAGAGCAGAGTAGAGGGGCAGGATCACCTTTCACCTACTGGTCATTTTCCTTTTGATGCTGCCCAGGATATGGTTGGCTTTCTGGGCTGTGAGTGCACACTGCTGGCTCATGTTTATGTTTAAATGTTTGTGAATTTTGGTGTTGGAAAAAAAAAAAAAAAAAAACAAAACCAAAGAAGAACCTGGAATACTTCAGAACATGTATGCCCATTGACAAGTATATACAAGTTTGTAGGTTTCTGTACTGTGGAATATGATATAGGAATGCCCATGCCCCTTGGCTCTCCCTTGTTTGAATTGTTAGAAGGCTGTTGCTTTTTTCCTAGTCTTTCTAGTCTTCCAATTGGAAGACCTACTTTTTAACTCTGTTCAAACACTCCTTTCTGTCAACTAAAAGGGAAGAACTAGGAAAATTTTACTATCTTTCTCAAACAGTCATGGAAGTTACTTTTGGAATAGTTGACTTCTCTTTGGTAGAAGCAGGCTGGAATGTGTGTCTTGGTTCAAACTATCAAAAGCAGAAAAAAAGATCTCATTTTCCACTGGAGCAGGGGTTTTCTTTTATTTTTTTGTCAGTGATAAAGGACATGAGACTAACAACGGTGCACGTTGGAGTAAGTGTCAAAATAACTATTGATCTGATTTCCTAGTTGATACATTCTAACTCTTGGGTGTTAGGTGAACATGATTCTTGAAGGAATATTTTCACTTCTTGCAGTATCTATCTTAAGGTAAAAGCATGGTTATGAATTTTTCTTGTCACAGGAAAGACTTAAATGGAAACTTGGTACAACTTGTGCTTCTCCTGTTTTGTAGATTGCTGTGAGTCTTGGCACTCCTATCGTGAAAGCAGAGTGGATTTATAAGGCGTGGGAGAAAAGGAATGAAGTGTAGGTGTTTATTTGCCTTCAGCCTTAACCTTACATCCTGTTCACCTTTGGTGGTGTGAGCTTTTGCTTAAGTAGTGACGTAGCACTGATTTAGTGACCTTTTTGTGTGTGGGGTTTTGGTGGTTTTTTTTTTTTTTTTTTTTAAACTTATTTTTTTCTTCTTTCAGTGATTTCTGTGCAGCTGATGATGACTTTAGAAATCAGTTCAAGGTTCCTCCCTTCCAGGATTGCATGTTAAGTTTCCTTGGATTCTCTGATGATGAGAAAGCTAACATGGAAGAAATGACAGAAATGCAAGGTTATTGTTTATGAAAATTGACCTGTAGAAAGAATGGGTTTTATAGCTGTTAAATACTTCACTGAAGTTGAAATACTAGACTGAGTATTTTAATGAGGTCTCTTGAACTTGGAGAGTAATAAATTGATTTTTAGATGTTGGTATATGCATAAGTTCTGGTAGCTGTTGAAGATTTCAAACTTCCTAGGCAGATTGAAACTATTCAATTGAAAAAGAAGTAATTATAGGAGCTTGAAGATATCCTGGAGAAGTTGCTACATAGTATGTATGTTCTGCTTCAGTTTCTGTAGCCAGTTTTGTGGTTATGCATGTTTGGATAATTCACAGAAAGCGTATACAATGTTTACAACTTTGATATGAATCATCACTGGAAGAACACTTGATTGGAAGTGTTCCAATTTCCAGTAGTGTGTTACAATATTAATAATCACATTGGCAGTAATGATGTAGCAAATTAGCAATGCAAGTCTGGAGATTCGTAAGTTGAGTTGCATGTGACAGCACTATAGACATGGGAGTGGAGCAAGCTTGTAGCACCAAGGCTTCCTCCTAATCTTGAAGTAGATTAAAGTTGTCTGAGCTTGCCTTTTGTTTTTTTAGTTCTTTTCCCTCATGAGATTGTGACATGCACAGGTCCTAGCTTGTGGATGTCTTTAGAGCGAGTGTTCCTGGCTTGCTCTTCTAAGAAACAAGAAAAGCTTTCCAGAATAATATTGCTTTTGTTGCCAGACAGTTTTAAATGCTTTCTGAACATCGTGAACTCTGACTTTTCAATGTGTACTTTGCTACTGCAAATTTTATTCTATTTCCTAAAAGCTGCCTACTGCTGATAGTAGCTGGGTTCTTACGTAAGCCCCAAAACTGGTCAGGTTTCTGAGGAGTTCATCTCTTTTTGGTTCTTTTTAAAGATAGGTGCCACAGAGCTATCAAGTGATCTATAATTTCTAACAATAATAGTATTCGGTCTTGCTAACTTGCCTTTTTTATCTAGGAGGACACTATTTACCAGTTGGTGATGAAAGGTGTACGCACTTAGTGGTTGAAGAAAGTACAATAAAAGAGCTTCCATTTGAACCTTTAAAAAACCTTTATGTTGTAAAGCAAGAGGTTAGTACTGGCAAATTCTAGAAAGAATATTGCTGTATGGTACTCCATGTGTGAGATGCAAATGTGGCTCATTCTGAAAAAAGTATTTAGTATGCAAACTCTGCCTTACTATTATACATATTATTCTGAATGTTTTTAACTTTGAGTGAAGTCTTGCAGTGTGTTCTTAATGTGGTTTTGTTTGGTTTTTTTTGGTTTTTTTTTCCCTTTAGTGGTTCTGGGGAAGCATTCAAATGGATGCCAGAGCTGGAGAGTCCATGTATTTGTTCGAAAAGGTATGTTGAACTCTCTCACACAATGTGCAGCATGTATCTGGTGGTAAAACTGGCATACACATTAGTATGTGTTGGGCCAGAGATCAAATGTTTCAAAGCAGTATTTAAGTACCAGAGAATCCATCCTGAATTTTATATATACAACACTGATATGGTGTGTTTTTTTTTTTTTGTTTTTTTTTTTTTTTTGTTGTTTTTTTTTTTTTTTTTTTTTTTTTTTTTTTGTTTTTTTTTTTTGTTGTTTTTTTTTTAACTGACAACCATGCTAGTATTTTTTTTGACTAAAAGCGAGTTCAACCTTTGGGAAGCAGGAAAAAAGCTTCATCTGTTTTCCTTTGGCTTCCCTAAGAATAGTTATGTTGTGTGCTGATCTCTACAATTCACTTACTTTTGTGTTCAACTGAGCTGGATACAGTGAGTGAAAACACTAAACTTTCTTTTTCTACAGTCCGAAAGTCCTGGTCTCAAGAAGTCTGTGTCACTACTTTCTCTGAATACTCCAAACAGCAATCGCAAAAGGCGCCGTTTGAAAGAGACTCTTGCACAGCTGACCAGAGAAACAGATGTGTCGCCGTTCCCTCCGCGGAAACGCCCATCAGCTGAACATTCACTTTCGATTGGGTCCTTGCTGGATATTTCTAACACTCCAGAGTCAAGCACTACCAGTGGAGGTAGAGATAAAATCTTTCATTCAGACACACTTGCAATGTTTAAGAGCTCTCTGCATACAAGTGGTAGGGAAGTTTTACAGATTTTGCTGCAGATTTGCTAAGTAATCCCAGGCTTTTGCCTTTTTGAAGCATGTCAAAAGCAGACATGCTTTTTTGAAGCAAAGGAGTGAGGAGTTCAGACAGAGGCCAGGCTGCCTCTTGTCATCACAGCATATTCATATCTGACGGAAAACAAGGAAAAGATGTGGAATTGATAAGTGTGAAGTACAGCGTTACTCCAAAATGCTTCAAATACTCTGCTGAAAATCTGCAGCAAATAAGTAATGTAGTTATATCATCTAAAAACCTCTTTAGCTGGGATACTTAGAGAAAGGAGGGCAAGGATTCTTTGCTAAACGATTTAAAGGGAAGAGAGCTGCAAAGCCAAATCATAGGTCTTTGAAACATTCTGTTGAGGTTAACACTCTTTGTGCCAGAAAACTGTCATGTCTAAACTTCTCAAGAATTTAAATCACCAACTGTTTTTGAGATAACTGTCAAAGAGCTTTTGATATCTCTGCGCATCCAGCTCTTGTGGAAGAGAGAAACTGCAAAGTCTTGCTCTAGTCAGCTAATACCTGAGCTTTAAAGAAAAAAAAAAGTCTCCAGTTCCATCATATAGAGGAGGTATCTGGAGTTACTACTGTTTTAAAAAGGCCCATGTATGCAAGTCGAATAAGAAACCTTAGTGAGGCACAATCTGTAAGTGATAATTTAGAAGGACCTAGAAGGATCAGCTTACTCTCAAATGCCAGCTTTCTTAGCTCATGCTAGTGCCTTGGTAAACCCTTGCGTGGAATTTTCTTATAAGCCAAGATCAGCAGACAGCTTCAGGAAAACGTGCTGTTTCGAAAACAACAGGTAAGGTACTTGTCTCATAGTAATTGTGACAGTAATGAACTTTGACAACAGGATGAGTGAGTACAGGTTTCCTAAGGCCTAATATATGAGCAAGTATTTAAAATTAATGGACTGTTCCAGGTTCATCTTGGCTTTAGCCTGAAGAAAAATTACTTTCTTGTGTCTTCCTCCCTTTCTTCCCCATGAGATGAAGTGTATGTGTTTCATGCAAAGACTGATGTTAGTAACTGGTTTTGAGCTACATACTTAATGCAGGGATGGTAGGCAGCGGAAAGATAATAATTTTGATGGCAAAGTAAAAGTAGAAAAATACTTTTGTACATAGTGTATGTATAAATAATATTCAGCACCTAATCGTCACTTCCTATTAAACATAATAGGGTTAAATCATTGGCCTGCCCATAAATGGCTTACTAATTTCAGATTAATTTTGAGGAATAATGTTACTATTGTTCTGTAATAAGGCTTTAATAAAGCAAGCTGTTTTTCAGAAAGAGCTCAGATAATTATAGAATAACCTACAGATTACCCTTTTTTAAAAAAAAAAATTAAAAAAATTAAAACTTTCTTAAAAATTATGATTTCTGCCCTCCCCCTCCAGCCCCCCATCTCTGAGGGTGAGTTTTTCATTATGGACTCTATTGTAATAAAGCTCTCTTTCTTTCTTTTGCGAATATCTCTTCATCAGAAACGCCAAAATCCTCTGCAAGGCCTTCCAAAAACTCAACTCCTCTTGCACTAAAACAGTCTGCAAGATGGCAGGTTGCAAAGGAATTGTATCAAACAGAAAGTAACTATGTCGATATTCTAACAACAATCATTCAGGTAAGCTGATTTTCGAAGCAAGTACTGCTCAATTGTAGGCACTTAGTGTTTACATTAATGATTATTTTCAACCCCTGATCTGCAGGCTTTTGAGGGCTTGGGTTATATCAAAGGTTTAAAACAAAAAAAACAGTGTAATTTTACATTTAAATAAATTGATTACAGTCATATGTAATTTACTGACATACGAAAATTTTACTATCTATTAATAATATAGGCTGAAAAGTACAATTTCTAAGCAAAGGATTGCAGTTTGTATGGAAATTCCGAACTTCAGGAAAATAAGATCTTCATCACTTGGATTTTTAAGATAATGGTGAATAGAGAGATGGCAGGGGAAGATGAGCAAATAGTTTACAGGGAAAACTTAAATTCTAGAAAGTTGTTACCACTGAAGCTGATTATCTACTTAAAGAATGAGCTGAGATGGGTAGAAATGTAGATGAAGGGGAGTTACGCTGAAATGCTGTATTGAACTCTATGTTTGTGCTTTAAACCCACTCCTCCATAACTCACTTTTGCTAGATAGGAGTATCTCAAGACTGTGACTGCAGGAAAGTATAATCTTGAGAAGTACAATTGCTTTCCTAACTATGTCTAACACAATGTGTGGTGGTTAGGAGGGCATTAACTTTTTTGTCTAATCCAACAGTTATTTCAAGTTCCGTTGGAAAAGGAAGGACAACTTGGGGGACCAATCCTTGCACAGGAAGAGATTAAGACCATATTTGGCAGCATTCCAGATATTCTTGATGTGCATACTAAAATCAAGGCAAGCTCCATCTTCTCCCTGCAGGGGAAGCATTGATAAAGATGTTGAATCTTTCCTGCATGCTTTAAGTGGTATCTGCAGGATAGGTGTAGATTCATCCTGGTGTTATTACATACTGTTCAACCTGTGGAATTAGGTGCAATTCCAAAGTACACTTTGTTTTATCACTTATATATAAATATCTGAAGTCTGAGTATTGTGCCATGTAACTAATACTAGCATTCATGAGTTCTCTTCTCCCTTTTCTGTTTTAATACCTCTTCCTGTAGGAAGTTTTCTGTAACTGACACAAAACTGGTCAAAAGGGGGCAGTGGTATCAAATTGTACTACCTCACAAGTACTTGTAACATAGATGTTGCTATTAAAGCAGTAAGCAAGAACTCTTGGAAGGAAAGCTGAAATCATGGAATTAACATGAGCACACCACACCCTGCTGCACCTCCCCCCCCAAAAAAAAAAAAAAAAAAACAAAACCAAACCAACAAACCCAAACCACACTACAAAATGCACAAATAAAACCACACAGGAGAAAACAAAGATAACAAAACCAAACCCCATGAAAACCAACAAAATGAAAATCAGTGTTTTCCTGGGCTTTAGATGTCTTCATATAAGGAGACTACTATCATTCATGAGGAAAAAATAATCCCTCCTTAAATGGCTTTGAACCAATTGTCAGAAACTACCAGTTCATGAAACTGACTCACAGTTCAATTTTTGAAGCAGCTGGGCTGGTATTAAGGCCTGATAAGAGCTGATTAGAATTTCC
Source organism: Bolborhynchus lineola (assembly GCA_025448015.1). Lineage (NCBI taxonomy): Eukaryota > Metazoa > Chordata > Aves > Psittaciformes > Psittacidae > Bolborhynchus > Bolborhynchus lineola. The sequence goes on from JAOEHX010031539.1 coordinate 16,065, forward strand.
TATGAGATTGTTTTCTTGAATCTATTTTATATTTCAATCTGGATGCAAGTGTGCTCTGAAGCCATCTCAGGGTCTCACAATAGACTGTGATTCAACTCTTCCTCAAATATGAAGCTGTAATATTTCTTTTAAATAATGGCAAATGTCTTTTCTGGTCTGCATTTCACTGTAGGCTTTTAAAAAGAGAGAAGGACTTGCAGACTGGTTGCAACTGAGTGGGGGCTTATATATATATTATTTTTTGGCTGGGTGTGTCATTTTTTTTGCTTTTTGGTTTGTTCTTTTTTTCTTTTTTCTTTTCCCCCCAGCTGTTGGGATCCAGTCTAATCATGATAGGTATTGATATGTGCCTATTGAGATGAAAGTAGAGTACATGTGTCCATGTGTCAAGTAGGATTCACCTGCAGCATGCAGTGTAGACAAAGTTGCTTAGATAGTATTTAGGTTATGTTTCCCATCATCTTTGTGTAATAAAATATGAGAAGTGGCAGCCACAAATGTTAATGGTGAATCCTTTTCACTTCAGGTGAAACCTGAACCTTCAGGTGTGCCCTTTTGTCCCTGTTACTAGCTGGCAGTGAATTAGCTTGATCCTTATTAAGCTGATACAGGCTTAACAGTTTGGTCTTGCTTTCCTTGACACCCTTGTGCAGCAAGTGAGGGAAATCTATGCTAGTTCTATTTCAGTCCTATTTTATAGACTTAAGAGTCCTGTATTAGTTGTGCAATCTTAATTAGAATTGGTTCAACGGTCTTCTGTGTGTATTTTTTTTTTTTAATCATCCTGTGGGATATGTTTTGTGGTGTGTTGGACAAAGCAGTGTCCTCTTGTTGCAGAGTTGTCTAATGCTGAACATGGCTAGGTTATTCTTGGATTGATTCAAAACTACGTATTTAATAAACCAGAAGTCTCTTGCTTTCAGCTCTCAGTAGATTGTAAGGGTTTAATTTGAAACTCTACAGCTTTTAGGATTGCCTGTTTTGTCAGCATGGAAACACACAGCTAATTTTAAATGTTTGGCAGAACACTGAACCCATCTTTACAGCTTTATGCAGTTCATTCTCATCTTATTCTCTCCCCCATATCCTTGCATGTATTGTAGGAAGACCTGGAAGATCTTATGATGAATTGGACTGAAAGCAAAAGTATTGGTAATATCATTCTTAAATATGTAAGTTTCAGTTTCTTTTTTTACACATTGGTGCTATTATGAGCTATTATCTTGTCTTACAAACAATCCATTTATACGAGTTGGCAGAAAAAAGCAAAGCGCTATTGAGTGAGAAAGAACACTAACCTGAATCATTATATATTCTGTTTGGACTTTTCAGTTGAGTTAGATGATGTACTCTGTATAGGTAATCTATGTCGAGTTTAAAAGCCTGTCCGCTTGTCTGAGGGGGTAAAACTCCAAATAGATATGGTTTGAGAACTGTAATTTGCAACACTATGGATGTGTTTTTACTTGGACATTAAAAGGTGCTCTTCCTGTAGCCTTAACTATCTGCTGCCTCTGATCGATAGTAAATAACTAGGAAAATAACTTTCTATGGAAACTTCTTGTGTAGTACTTTCAAGACTTGAAATATGTAAGGACTCCTTGTTTTCCCAAGTACAGAATGTACAGAACAGGAAAGGTAGATCTGGGACTGTAATGCATTTTAATATAAGTAATCTGCTAGGTATTGTGCTTTTGCTGACCTGGTCCAGTTTGAGGCAAATAGTGTCTGGCATTCAAAAGTTTTCAGTCTAGAGGTATTGCTTCTGGTGGTTTAGTGCTTTTTAGAGGTGACTGCAGTAACTGGATAAAATACTTATCTGAAATTTTCTAAGTTCTCACCAAAAGCATCTTGCCAGGTGAGAATCTGCCTTACACTTGAGCTGCTCAGCATCTTCTAAGCTTGTCACACGTGTAATTAATGTCTCTGTGAGCTGTCTGCATTTAATCAGCAGCGTTGCATCTTGAACATCTGGCATGCAAAACTACCTTAACTTGTTCTGTGAACATATATGGATTAACAACACTATCTTTATTGAAATGTACCTTTGAGCAGCTTTGCATGGCTCTCAGGGCATATGAACATGTGTATAATGCTATGTAATATGTAAACCAGAGCTGTAACAGTTGTTTCTTTCAGTCAAAAGACTTGTTGAAAACATACCCTCCATTTGTGAATTTCTTTGAAATGAGTAAGGAGACTATTACTAGATGTGAAAAACAGAAGCCAAGGTTTCATGCCTTCCTAAAGGTAAGTGTCTGCGAAACTCTTTGTGTAGAACATGGTGACCATTACCAAGTAAACTAATTAATGCAGTAGGTGTAAAAATGTGGAATTTTGGAAGTTTGGAGGAATGAGAACATATCTTGGTGAGACAGAAATAGGGAGGGATTGAAGTTCCATCCCTTAAGCTTCTTGTAAGACTTTTCTTAAGAGGTCCAGGTTCCTCCTCTATTACAGCTTTCAAAGCAGGCTAGTTATGTGCATTTGTTGCAGAAAAAAGTGTGTTCTGCTTACTTTCTCACAAATACGTCTTTTCTGTAAAGATAACTAGAGCTGCTGCTTTTTATTGGTCCCCCTCTCTGTGTTTAAATGACTGGTATTTCTGAAATAGTTTTTAACTAGCTTTTGGCAGCTGTGAAGTTCCAGAGAGGTGGCATCTCTCAACTTCCTGTGACTAGTGAATAGGAATGTAACAATGGAGATCTAATGGGAAGGTAATATTCAAAGAAAGTTATCTAAAGATGAGTCTTAAGATTCTTGAGCTTTTCAGATAAAGATCTGTAGTTGATTAATAGAGCAGCATTGCTTTAGTTACTTTCCTGTATCCAACAAGTGTCTCTAATAGTGGAGTAATCAAACTGTTGAGTTAAATTTGAAAGAGTTGAGCTCCTGTTTTCTGAGGTACCAGCAATTATATCCAAGTATTGATATCTAAAATATGGGGAATGAATAAAAGAATAGGCCATTCCTCATCCCACTCCACATTAGCATCTGCAACAAAGACTTGAGGGGCTGATAATATGGATGATGTAAAACTAGACATTGAGAGCATAAGTAACATGATAAGTACTGTGCAGATTTGATTATGTGTTTTGGGTTTTTTTAAACCCAATATATTCATGACTGAGTGTTATGGTAAGTGATCCTCGATCTTTTACTGCAATGCTAGTTTCAAGGCAGACAATTTTTCTCCTAGTTTGGGATTCTGTGCATGTGTATAAAAAGAAATAATTATTTTCTTTCTCCTCTTTCTTTTCTCCAGATAAATCAAGCTAAACCTGAGTGTGGCCGTCAAAGTCTAGCTGAACTCCTTATACGTCCTGTTCAAAGGCTGCCTAGTGTTGCTCTACTGCTAAATGGTAATTTAGTGATTTAGGGTTTGGTTGATTGGTTGGTTTGCTTTTTTTTGTTTATTTTTTTTTGGTTTTGTTATTACTCTGTCTGTGAAAATGTTAAAACCAAGGTAATGTCAGCTTTTGGTAATAATTGGCAACTGCTTTTCTGGATTTAATCGTGTTTAATGAGACCAGTTACTGAAGAAAGCATACTTATGGCTAAACTTCACTTGTTCATGCATTTGTTTGCAGGATACAGGTAAACAAAAAGTTTGCTCCGACAACAGTTTTGTATCTTCAAATTCAAATGTAATCGAGATTGAAATGCAGCTTGCATAAACTAGAGAGCAATTCATATTGACAAGGTTTATAGCTTCATGTGTTCCCCCTGGTATCACCTGTTTGCTGTTACAATAAGTACATTAATAAAAATAATAAAACCTGTGCCAACACCCTTTGCTTCAGTTAGAAAAAGACTTCTGCGCTTGTCTCTGCACTTCAACAAAAATAGCACATAATGTTGTTGATTTTTGAATAGTTTGAGGGTTTGGTTTTGTGTTGTCGATATTTTGTGTGTTTTTTTTTTTTTTTTCCCCCTCACTGAGAGGCATGGACAATTGCTGTTCAGTTTACCTCCCTACTTAATCAAGCCTATATGGACTCCAGGATATGTGGTTGTGAGGTTTATTTTGGTTGGTTTTGTGTTGTGTTTTTTGGCAGGTTTTTTTTCCTGTTTGTTTTTTTTTTAAATTATTATTATTTATTTTTATTTATTTTTTCTTAATTGCAGATATTAAGAAACATACAGCAGAAGACAACCCAGATAAAGTAACTCTAGAGAGAGCTATTGAATCATTAAAGGAAGTGATGACGTAAGCGATGCTCATTCTATGCAGCATACTGTTATACATCTAGATCTCTGTTTCTTCTAAACTGCTTGTAGTGTGTTGTTGCCATAACTCTAGTCTGTGTAAGTATACATGGTTGTACATGTCCTTTAGTCTCCCTTTGGCTGCTGTTGTTGCTCTGGCATTCTGTGCTAGAGCTCTGTGGCATTGTAACCCAGCACTTCTACCTGAACCCCTGCTGACTTCATGCCCCAGCATGAAGCTGAAACTCCCAAGTTCTCTGTTTTGTTCCAGATCTTATTTCTGTCTATTCCCCCCAGAAAAGATGTGTTTTGTCTTTAAATCTTACTTTTATGCCTACATCTACTGAATGGACATGCTATTGGTGGAAGATTAGTTTCTCCTCCAGTCCTGTATTAGCTATTCATGGCACCATGCCATGAGTTAATTAGCTTAAAGCTGAAGATGTTCAGACTGTAAATCTCAATTCTTTTGAAGTGTAGTGTACATGTCCAGCATGGAGACTGCCTGTATTAATTGGGTAAATGTTTGTCCAATTTTAACTACAATTACTTTTAAATTTTAACTATTCTTGCATCTTGCTTCTTTGTGAGCTGCAGTCCTGACTCGGAGGGTTAAAATGCAGGCTATAAAGAACTGAAGTGGGTTGGTCTCTAGTTCAAAATCTCATGCACGAGGAAGGTGACTTCTATATTAACTGTATGGTGTGTCAACTACTGATAACATGACATGAATACTCTAGGTCTGAAGTTTCCTATGTGCTTAGCATATGATATGTGGCTACATCAATGAGCAAGAGTGGTTGATTTTTGTGTTTTCCAGTGCTGCTATGTAAACTGAATGTTTAGCTTTATTATTTTTGGATGTTTTAAATACAGTGCATTCATTTGCTGTTGCTCGATATTGAAGTAAAATATAATATGCTTTCCTCAGACATATTAATGAAGACAAAAGAAAAACAGAGGCACAGAGGCAGTTCTTTGATGTTGTCTATGAAGTTGATGGATGTCCAGTAAGTAATTTCTCTGCAGCTGTGTGCTGGGTTCAGCAGTAGCAGTCATTTTTCTCCTTCTTAGTAGCTGGTGCAGCGCTGTGTTTTTGACTTTTGGCCTGGGAACAGTGCTGATAACACCAATGTTTTTAGTTGCTGCTCAGTAATGTTTACTCTAACCAAGGACTTTCTGAGCCTCATGCTCTGCCAGGGAGGAGGGGAAGCCGGGAGGAAGCAGAGGCAGGACACCTGACCC
>JAOEHX010031542.1:0-47503 GCA_025448015.1 Bolborhynchus lineola
ATTGATCTTGTTGCTTACCAGTCCTTAAAGGGACTATTTGTTTCTTTGTGGTTCCTTGTTAAGTTTTATAATCGGCACACTATAAGCAATTTCCTTTATAATATAATTAAATGTCTGAATATTTTCATTACTATTACAGCCTTGCTGCATTGTGCCTAAACAATCTACTGTTTAAATTGCTGTGCTCTAAATAATTACTGTTTATCTTCAATATTTTCCTCTTCAACCTCTATATAAAAGGGATTTGCTAGTGAAAATGTTCCAAGTGTCCTATCATTAATTTCAAACTGAAGTATCTTTTCCCCCTTACAGGGAAAAGAAAATAGAAAGACAATTCCTATTTCAGGAGAGGGGTGTCTGGTTTGGATGTGCTTATTAGGGTGCCACTTATATATATTATTTTTCAGAGGTAATGGAAAATATTATCCTTATGCTCCTTATCAAGCGGCTATCAGGTTGTTTGGGAAGAAGACATAACCAGTTGTTTATTTGCCCTTAAATCAAAGCCTTTCTCTGAAGAATGCTGCTGAGAGGAGCTCTGCACAGTGGTACTAGTTTTGGATGGGACAATTTTCTTCATAGGAGTGCTATGGTTTGGATTAGTGATCAGACCAGTGTGGATAGTGCAGGGATGTTTTTGTTACTGCTGAGCAGTGCTTTCACAATGTCAAAGCCTTTTCTGCTCCTCACTCCACCAGTGAGCAGGCTCAGGGTGCACAAGGAGTCAGGAGGGGACACAACTGGAACAGCTGACCCCAAATGACCCAAGGGATATTCCTCTACCATATGATGCTATGCTCAGCATGGTTTACTTGGTTATTTATTTGTTTCTTTTACTTATTAAACTGTCTTTATCTCAGCCCATCTGTTTTCTTACTTTTACTCTTCTGATTCTTTCACCATTCTACCGGGGGGAGTAACAAAGGCTGTGAGGTGCTCAACTGCCTACTGGGTTAAAAAACAACAGGTTATTAAATATCAATTCTTCTAAACACTCTGCACATTATCCATATTATCAAAGCTCTGGTGTAAATGAGGAGGCTGGATGCTCATGTGACTGCAAACATGGGAGCTCATAACCAAAGGCTACTGCTCCTTCACATCCTTCTTCTCTTTCCCCAGCAGATTTGCACCTACGTGGTAAATACAGATCCTTGTGTAATCAAGAGTTTTTATTTTGCAAATTTGTGCCCATCTCTTGTTAGGGGAAAACAGAGATTTCTTAGGGGTAGGTTTTATAAAATTGGACACTAGATCCTAAAATAAGAAATAAAAAGCTATGCATAAGTTTTACTCCAAACATCAAATATACTAAGGTGCTAAAGATGTCCTTTTCCTTTGAAATTTGGTCAGGATAAGGTGGTTTTGTGTGTGTCTTGCAGAATAAGTACAGCTTTCTTCTATGTCAGCTCTTTTCTGCATTTGTACTGAGCTTTAAGCTCAACATTGCTGTAACTGTTCGTATTTGAGTTGATATGAGTATAGAAAGAAATGGATTTAAAATGCTGTTTGGGAAGTAGCATCGGAATTTCTGTAGCCTTAGGGCTTGTTTTTCAACTGTGGGAATTACTAGTGAGTCACTGTTGCATATGGGAAATGCGGTGTCTCTAAAGAAAGAGGCTAAACACACACACACACGCTGCTTTCACAACTAGTTCTACTTTATTCACTCAAGCATGGTAATGTATAGCATACAGATACGGGTCCCAGCCACGAAGCCTAACACCAACTACATCATTCCCAGTGACTGTTTTCAGTCACTATAAATTCCATTCTATAAACAGTCACTCCCCAGGCTGCTTCCTAGCCCAACTTTGCATCCAAACACTCCCTGGCTTACTCAAGACCCAGGTGCACCATCAGCAATTCTTCTTCTTCTTTAATTACCCACATAGCGGGAATAGGATGGCTTGCAGCTCTCACAGGGAAAATAGTGTTTCAATTCATGCTGCATTCTTTGTTAATTTTTAAGCTATATCATGGTGAGGATTCAAGGCCAGGGACCTAAAAAGCTGCAAGAGAGGCACTGTGCTAAAAGAAGGAAGAAAATTCCTCATTTGCCTACTTTATCTTTGGTTATGAATGACTGAAATCTTCTTATGTGAGGCTTTAGAAACTGCAGCCATGCAAAGCAACTAGAAGTAGCATCTTAGGTTCATGCTATGAACTTGTTCAATATAATAAGACTTGCACACTAATAGCTAGCTGAGCACTCTCGGTTTGTTTTCTTGAATACTCACTCCTATCTCCACTTCTTATTATGGAACTGCCTATGATATGCATTCATTCTTCATTTGTTTTGGTATGGCACATATGCCATCTATTCATGAGAGGACTGGAACATTTAGTAAGGAGGGATACTGAATAGACTGATTCCTTTGCCAATACACCCTTTTACTTGGCAAAAGAAAAGGACAACACTGTGCCTTTGGAAATATTTAGCTTCTATTGGGGAAGCAAAATTGATAACTTGCCATAATGTGAATACAAATAGATGGGTAGCCCTGACTTGTCGTAGGTATTGATTTATTTATAGGTATTTATTTTCTTTTATAGGTATTTTATTTGGAGAAGAGAAGGCTGGGTGAAGATCTCAGAGCTGCCTTCTAGCATCTGAAGGGGGCCTATAAGGATGCTGGAGAGGGACGCTTCATTAGAGACTGTAGTGGTAAGACAAGGGGTAATGGGTTCAAACTTAGACAGGGGAAATTTAGATTGGATATAAGGAAGAAGTTCTTTACTGTGAGGGCGGTGAGGCACTGGAATGGGTTACCCAGGGAAGTTGTGAAAGCTTCATCCCTGGTGGTGATCAAGGCCAGGTTGGACAGAGCCTTGGGTGTCATGGTTTAGTGGGAGGTGTACCTGCCTGTAGCAGCAGGGTTGGAACTAGATGTTCTTAATGTCCTTTCCAACCCAAACCATTCTATGATTCTATGATCCTATGATTTAGCAGAAATGGGCACATTTTCAGAGAAATGGACACAGACTTTTTTAAATGTCTATGTTAGGGTGCCATGATATGAAATGTGTAGTTTCTTTCCATAGACACAGAGAGGATTCCTCTAAGAACCTCAGACATACCACTTAATTTTTCCATGTCTCAGCTTAATTTGAGCATTTTATCTTTCTTGCCCCTTGTTTTCTCCTCTTGCTTAAATAGATTATAGTATTTTTAGCCATTGGGGATGCTTGTCATGTATCTTTCCTACACTTAAAACATTTCTCTATCATATAAACCATGGAGATCAAGGTCCTTCCTTTCTGCTGAAGGTTAGAATACTCCTGAATTTCATAAACCTCTGTGGTTGACTGTACAGTCTCGTCAAGTTTTTTGTGGTTTTTTTTTTTCAAATATCTCTCTGATATTTGTAGGGATGTCTCACAATATAATTTCAAATTGAAAGATCTTGAAGGAAGAAACAGATGAGAGAACTATTTCTATCTTTAAAAAGGGTTATGTGTATACCCAGGAGCATAAAAATGTTAAACATTGTGTTCCAGTGCTGTATAGGTTTAAATGTGTGTTTATCATTCTGAAGTAATGTTTTTGCAAAAACTCAATTCTCTAGAGTAATGCTTTTAGATATACAGTGTTCCATTGGAAGTTTATTCCCTTAGATGAGACCTTTAGTCAACATCTGTCATTCAAAGTTTTAAGTAACGAAGATGTGTCTCGAGTCTGCTCTGTTTCCAGTAGACAGAATGAAGAGAAAACATTCGTAAGTTGTTCCAGAAGGGCAACTTAATTAAAAGGTAGAGGTATCCATGGTAGTTACAGAATCATATAAGCACAGATTTGGGTTGGAAGGGACCTTAAAACTCATCCAGTTCCAACCCCCTGCCTTCCACTAGAACAGGTTGCTCCAAGCCCCATCCAACTTGGCCTTGAACACTGCCAGGGATGGGGCGGTAACAGCTTCTCTGAGCAATCTATGCCAGTGTCCCACCACTGTCATAGGAATGAATTATAACTATTATTATTATCTATAGCTGGAAACACAATTCATGTTTTGTAGTGAAGCTGCACTGCTTTCTCCAAAAGAGTTTTCAGGAGAAGGGAGAGATACAGTAGAAAAAAAAAAAAAAACAACCACGAGTGACATGCAATGTCTTTGTCTGGTTGAATAGGGAGGCTTTGGATGGCTTCTTTACATGGTTTGCCCTTTCTGCATAACATTGGATCTGATCTAGACCAAAAGGAAATTAATCGCAAGATTTTATCACCCTCTTATCGTGGCTGCCAGCCTGATATTTACATTACTGTCTTGGCAATTCCCTGAGGGTGTCTTTAGCATGCTAGTTGAACTCTCTGTTCCATCAAAGCTAGCTAGTGACACCACCTCCAATATCACAGCTCTGCTGAAGGCTGTCAAACGAAACAGAACAAGCAGTCGTGTTTGCCTGTCCTCAGAGGCAACTACTGGCTTTGCATGAGCAAGGCATCCCCCTTCAATCCTGATTGGTGCCTAAGAAGTGGAAGAAAGTACATTTTCACAAGGAGGTCTGTGTTTAACATTTGTAGTGGCAGGTTTTTTATGTGTCCCCATTCAGAGGGTGTATGCTTAGACAATCCTTCAGGGATTTGGAGTCCCTGTCAGACACCTAAAAAGTCCAGTCTCACACTTCAAGCATCCAAATGTGGCCCCTAAGTCAATTCCTGGACTAACCACCCTTTGTAAAGCAGTATTAACTGAAGAGAAATGACGGTCCTTGTTCAAAGACACACAACAGATTTCTGACAGAGCCGAGGCAGGAATCCTGTTGTGCTGCATTCCAGCTACCAGCTATGATTTATTGCTCCTCCTACCTCTTTATTGATCATGTATTTATGTATTAGCTGGTTGCCAGAAGAAGGTTAGTAGATAAGTTAAACATGTTAAAAGAAATCCATCACTCCCAAAAGAAAACAATGTACTCAGGAGATTTGCAGCTCTCACTTAAAAGGAGGGCAGATAAGAGAATCATGGGGGTGGTGGTACCTCCTCAAACCTGCAAGTTGCTGAAGCTTTTTAGTATTCTGCTGTACAATTCCTCCTGTTGTTTCTCTGTCAGCTTTAAACATCATAATCTATTTCTTTGTTCTCCAAGGCTTTCTTCTTTACAAAAAAGTGTTGCCTTTAATTTGAAATCTTTGGGGCTACACAGGGTGAATAAGTGTAGGATCCGGTCCTTAAAGCTGCTACCTCATGTTGCCAAGTAACTGGAGAGGGAAGATGGTCTTTTTTCCAGGGAGGTTAGGAAGGATTAAAGTGCTTGTGTGAAAGGATTATAGGTAAGAATTTAGATGTACATATTTAAAGGAAAAACAGTTATCAAAAGTGAATGTTAAGAATGTGAAAGAAACTCATCTTAAGAAATATAGTATGAAAGAGGTTCTTTTGTTTCCCTTTTCTGGCTCTTCACCTTCAGTCAAATCAGAGGTGACCTGTGCTCTTAAATGTATGCATATGCATAGTCCCACTGAAATCCATGCCTTTGGCATCTATCTGTCATTTAGGATATATTGGTCCACCTCAACCACAGTGAGGAGAAACATCTTCTATGCGAAAAGAAATAAGAGGAAATGGCTGGATCTACCAAGAACTCTGTCTCTGCTTAAGATCAGCCACCTGACTTTGCACTTTTTTTGTGTAGTGTTTTGCAAATCAAGTCAGTAATTTGATTATGTTTGCAGTCTTTGTTACATGCTGCTGATATAAAATAGCACACAGTTAGCATTAGTGAGTTGTAGTTGAATATTTCTGTGTTTATTTTTCTTGTACTTTCTTCTCCATAGACTACCTGGAAGTACTTTTCATTTAAAAAATAATTACAAAATAACAGATAGAGTCAATTATATATATACTTAGACATTTAACATAAAATTTCTCATTAATGACTTAGAAATATTATTAGGCGCCTGTCCTTTCCATGACTGCTTCTTTTTGTTGGCTTTTCTGTTGTAGAGGCTGGGGAAATGTGCACTGTACAGTGGAGAAACTGAACCAAACTCAATAGTTAGAGACGTGCTGTACCTTAGAGTACTCTTTCTCATATTTGGAATCTTCACAGTGTCTAGAGCTGTAAAAAATCCCTGGTCCAGTGCAACTGGCTGTGGCAGAGCATGCTACCTTCTGTACCTTCTCTTGACAATAAAGAGCATGTAGCGCTTACTGCGGCTATGGAGGGTCATCCTTTACACAAAACACTGCAGGAGGTTGCCCAGAGTGGTTGCAGATACTCCAAATGCAACTGGACACACCTTGAGGTCTACTGTTCCTGCTTTGATGAGTGATGTTTAGACTGGGTAACCCCTAGAAGTCCCTTCCAACCTCATCGACCCCAGGGATATTATTCTGGCATCTCTGAAGGATGCTGAACTTTCAGGCAGCCTCAGCACAGTATCAGGTGTTGACTGAAGGATTCAGCAAGAATATGTGAATATCAGATATGGAAAGCACTTTGGATGTCAGACTCATTCTGGAAAGTATAGACAGAGTGTCATGGGTACACACTGCGTGCTGTCAAACGCATGCAGGAAAGCAGCTGGAAGTGGACAGCAATCTCATTCTCTGCAAGTTAATTCAGTTCTATAGTAACAACAGCAGACACATCTTTTTCCTTCAAAGGAGTGATGACCAGGTTGACTCTTTGTAAATCCTTTTCTCTTTCCTATAAAACATTATAATTAAAAGCTGTGTATAAGGCACATTTCCCTTTTGTACAAGTGAGGTTTTATACTAAGCTTGAAAATCACATTGAAATTCACACCAGTCAGTGGGGTTCTCCAAGAATAGGATGCTCATACCATTAAATAAAACAAAACAGCATCTGAGAGCAATACTCAATATGGGTAAACTGACAGCCAGCAAGAGAAGGCAGCTTTTCCTACTCCTGCTCAGAGCAGTCCTTCCATGATGCTATCCTTTGAACCGCATGCAAAGGAAAGCACCATTTGATCCAGGTGAAAATTCATCCCAGGAACATGATAACAGTTAAAGAAGTGGGTCTGATGCTCTAACCTGTGTTTTGGTGCGGTGTATTTTACAGACCTGAGGACAGACTAAATTTCAAGGTGAAGATCAAAGAAGTTGTTACATTCTCTATAGTCTCATTTTGCTTTTGTTTTTGGCTGTTGAACATTAACATGGCAAAATAATTAAGTAATTTTAAAAAAACCCCACATCTCCCTGGTACTAGAAAATTTCCTTGCAAAACATCATCATGATCTGTATGTGATTTCCTATGCTCCGGGCTTATTCTGGGATGTTTCCCAACAGAATCTGATAGAGCTTCATCAAGGTCAATAGATTAGCATCAGTTTAAAATAGCTGAGTATCTACTTTCTATTTGCACAAATGTAATATGATCATTACAGAGAAACAGTAAACAAGGGAAGGGCTTTCATCATAAGGAAGGATTTTAAAAGATGGCTTCTTGGGATATTTCGGGAGGAATTTCTATCTTTGGTTTGTCCCCCATCTCCCTCTTCATCCCCCTGGAATTGTCCTTGTTCATTCCTAGAGCTTAAGCAGTTTTATCAAACAGTTACTTATGACTGCATTTATTCATAAATTTTTTGCATTCACTGTAATTAAGTCTTTATTGATTTAACACAAACCAGCAGCTGCATTTCACTGTGGAAGTCAACTGAAAAATATATGCTATCTACTGAACATGGACAATACACTTGGGGGTGCAGATAACATGTATTAAATTCTGTTATCATTTTTGTACCTCTTCAAGCACAGTATCTATTATATATACATACTTGCAGCCAGAGCTTTTACTTGATGGGCTCCATATTAAGTCTTTGCAATACAATGAACTATAAACAACTAGCTACACTTAGATGTGTTTTAAGTAGGGTTTTGGATTAAGAGAAATCTTTGATGTGGAAATCATTCTTCATTTGAAATTCATCCTCTGAACAGAATTATATTTTACTGAAATAGGGGCCTTAATATACCCCAGAGCTGCAGAGTCCAGGAACCTTCCCAAAACTGCTGAACTTCAGATACACGATTCTCTGGGTTATCTGCATCTCCCAGGCTTTGAAGGCAGGGTTGTTCACAGACTTCTTTAAGGAAGAGATCAGTGTAATAAATGGACAACTGTATAAGAGTGATCTGGAAATGTAAGGAGAAGAGCTGGCTTGTCACCTAGATGTGACCAAAGATGCAAGGGTGATATGGTATAGTAGGAGGTGCCCCTGCCCATGGCAGGGGGGTTGTAACTAGATGATCTTAAGGTACTTTCAAACCCTAACTATTCTATGATTCTATGATTTTATAGTGTTCTGTGAATAAGTGAGTTATTCCTCATAAGTGTCTGAGGAAGTACTTTATACCTGGATAAAATGAGCCACCTTGCAAAGGAGCAGGGATAGAAACGGCCAGTTCCTGAGGCTGGAGTACAAGAGGATACTTATCAAATGACTAGGTTATGTGTCAAATAGTCAAGTATTTATCAAATGACTAGAAGAGATATGTGGAAGTCTCAGATGAGGCTTAACACACAAAAAAGTTCAGCCTTCAGTTGCGTATCTAAAATGTAATAAATCTCTAAATATATAACAGAGGTAGTGAGCATGGCTTGTGACTCCAAGTCACAACTGTGAAACTGTTCATTTTTGCTCCCATTATTTGTTGGGAGTCTGCCCACTGAATAATGTGTGTAGTTGATGTCATGATTAAGCTGTAGTTACCATAATTATGTGTAAACATGTAATGAATTTATATTATGGTATATATTTTTCACATTAGGATGTCTTAAACACTTATCTGGGCACATGGATTAGACACAATAATTATATAAGTTAATATCTGCCTAATCTTTAGCCCTCCACATCAGTAAAAATCTCATTCATTTAGTTCACATTGAATTTTGAGTCCCCTGTTTTCATTTTTAAAGCTGATAAAATATAATAGGACATATTCATATTATATCTTTTTTTTTCCTACCAGGTTGTTTGCAAATACTATCCTTCTTTTCCAATTATATTATTTTTTTCTAGCAGCAAACCTACCAACATTCCAATACAATCTAGACAGGATGCCTGCACAGTACAACAAAAGGAAAATAGCAGTAGGCAAATCGTTTTACTTGCAGAAAGAAAGACTTCTGGATTTTAAGTTATTATACCAAACAACGCTTATCACTGTGGAAGCAGTAAAAGAAGTATTTCTGCCTCCTTCGTATTCTTTTTGTCCCATCCTCATTCACATAATGAATCTTCCCATTCAGGCCATGTACCTAAATCCTACTGCTAATAGAATAATTAGTTTCATAGACACTGCTGATTAAGTTAAATACTTATAAATATTTAAAACACTTTGTATAATATCTAGAGATAGGAAAGGAGAAAATTAATGGTGAACTTTCTGTAAGTTCATTTTTTTACAAGATCCAACTGGTAATAGGAAGGTTTAAATGTAGTTGTCATAGTAACAGGGCAATGTAACTTTTACCAACTGCAACCACTATATTCTATTAATGGAGTAATTTTCACAGCCTTTGATTTTTCTTTTTCAGTCTGTGCTTGCACTGAATCTCATGCTGGAAAGATGCAAAGTGCATCCCCTCCTCCAATGATTCTAATAGGTCCACAGACAGATTCAGAACATGTAATTCAGATCACTGAAACAGGCATTATAGCTCCACAGACAACTCCTCACTTGAATGGTGTGTATGTCACCAAGGTACCAAGGCTCCCCCCACATAATCTATGCTCAGCACCTCTGAAAGGTGGTGCTATGTGTCTTGCCGAGTAGAGAGCCACCTACACAGTGGGAAATGCCAAGCAAGAGGATGTGTTTGAGCTCTCACCCCTCTTGAAGCAATTGATCTATACATACAAAGCTGGATCCATCCCTGGGAACTGCAGGTATTTAGCAAAAGGAACAAAGTTAAAAGCTAAGCCAGCCCAGGCTCCTTGGAGAGTACCTACAAAGAATAAATTCGGCCTTTGTCTGTGCTGAGTCACCTATAGACCTGCTGTTTCTCATCAGTGCTTACGCAGAGCTCTTGAAGGAGCTTAACTGGGGCATTTCAGGTAGCTGTCTGGGTTAGGGAGAGCTCTAGAGCACACTGGCTTCCCCTGAGAGCAGCTGCCTATATTAGGAAAGCCAAGCTTTTCATATCTATGTTTATTTGGTTTTTAATCAGAAGATTTCTTGGGGAAGGCATATCTTATAAAAATGGTAAGAGCAATAGAGATAGGGTAAGAAGTCAGGCTCTGTAAATGAGTGTTATTGGAACTCAACTAGGAGCAAAAATACTAAATCTTTTCTGCTTGAAATATCTCCGACTATTGGGTGTGAAACAAAAGAATAGCCCTCACTGCAGTCCTTCTTCCTTTAGTTGTGTGCCCAACCAGCCCTTGACAACTAGGTTTGCTGTTGTCTGTTGTCCTTGCACCATTTGGGTGGCGGTCTGCAGTGTCACCCAACAGTTACTTGCTATCCTGAACCTTCTGCTTTAGTCCAACAACAATCCTGGCATGGGAAACGGAGCTCAGAGTTTTTCCCCAAGAACTTTTCATATTTGTCCATAAAGAGGGGTAAAATGCTAGGACTTTGAGCTTAGAACTAGGTAGACCTGGTACCCAGTGGTTTAGGCTCCGTGTGCGGAATGGAGGGGAGAAGAGGAAGCCAAAGCTCTGAATCACACATGAAATGCTAAACCATGGGATGGGGAGAGGACTATAGCCTAAGGCAGTGTCTGGCTACTGTATAGTGCCATGGGCCATCTGTGGAAGTGCATCTTTCACTCTATGCTCCAGCCTCAGCTTTCTCCTCAGGTGCCACAGGCAAACTTGATTGGAACATGTGTTACTGCAAAACTAGGTCTGCATTGGTTACAGATGCCAAAGAAGTAGGTCTGTTGGAACCTCATAGTTAAACTAGACAAGATTATAAAAAACATATAGCTGAGTGGCCTGAATCAGATCACTGAAGCAGCCCTGGAACAGCACAGTCCTTTAGGAAGGATTTAGTTTCCTTTCAGGTCACACAGTGAGATAAGCACTGCCAAAAGGTATTTCAGTCGTCTTATGAATGTCACACATGTTGTTACCTTGATGAGAACAGAAGAAAAAAGAATGAAAATTGAAGCTTCACACTTCAACATGTCAATATGTGAGAAGAGTGTGCATATCTTTAAATGTATATGTTCATATATACATATATAAGCATTTAAGTACCATCATCAATCATCAGAAAATAACATGTTTATTTTGGCTGGAGTACATTTTGGGATAGGCATCATCTTTTTTCTTAATAAAAGGATAGGTCCCCTGTAAGTAAGCTTCCACCTAAGAACTTCCCTAACTGACATATAGTTGTAATCAATTATTTATAGTCATAAAGCCATAAGAAATGCTAAACACAGCAAACAAACTACACTGAAAAAGAGACTGTTGTTTAAGCCTGCTAACATTTTTGAAAATCATTTTTGATTTCTGCCTTCTTAATATTCTCAGCCTCTTCATGAGTTGAATCCTTTTATCCGGTATACTTGGATTCTTACTTCTAGATCTTAATATACGATGAGTTTCCAAACTGCTCTCTGTATAGCATCTACATCCCAGGGTTGCATACAAACTCTAAAACAAGAAGTGTATATGCAAACTGTTAAATAAAAAGAAGTCAAAACCACTCATTCTGGGTTAATGAAATGATAGAAAACTACTGTATCACAACTGTAACTACAGACTGCATCTAACTTTATGGTTGCTCTTGATATGAAAGTAAAACTGCTCTGCATTAATAAGTTCCCTTTGTATTCAGCTTCTTGGAGCTTTTGTAACAACCCAGTTTGAAAGAATTTAGATCAGGAGAGATTGCTAGTCACTAGAGAGGGCAACCAATATAACAACAGATATCTTTTATTAAATCATTTGTCCACATGATTATACCCAGATGTCTTCTTCATTTTTTAGTATCCTTTCCCCCTTCTTCTTTGCAGCATGGATTGCATTCTCATGCAACACAGATGAAAATCATTTCAAAGTTAGCTTCCTTCCTTATACAAGCACAGAGCAAAATATGAAGTATAAAGGTGCAGAAGTCAGTTCATCCAATACAGATCACAAATCCTAAACAGGGACTAGCTACAAACCTGGAAACTTCTGAGGTATGCTTTGGAGCTCCTCAACTATATGCTGCACGTAGTAGCGCTTTCACCGTACTTCTCCTGAATGAGTCAAGGCATCTAAATTAGCTGCTGATGACAAAAGCCACACGGGAACCTGGTTCTAGTTAAAAAGCAGCAAAAATTGGTATTGTGGCAGCTACTAAGCTGAATTATTCCCTGCTGCATGGGGATGTAATGAAGTGTAGGCAGTATGGGGATGGAGATTACTGCAGCATTTCAATTGGCTGTAGAAACAAGGCATCTGATGAGACAGTGCTGATGGAGAGCACATGTGGGCATGTGTACACACATGCAAACTCACACACACATAATATATGCACACACATAGCCTGAGGGGCAGCATTCAGGAACCACAGAGATGGAACTCCTGAGTAATTTATTTCAGTTTAATGCACTGATCATAGAATCTTAGAATCATAGAATGGTTTGGGTTGGAAAGGGCCTTAAGATCATTCAGTTCAGTTCCAATCCCCTGCCATGGGCAGGGATGTCTCACACTAGACCATGTCACACAAGGCTCTGTCCAATCTGGCCTTGAACCCTGCCAGGGATGGAGCATTTACCACTTCTTTGGGCAACCTGTTCCACTGTCTCACCACCCTCATAGTAAAGAGCTTCTTTCTTATACCTAACTTGAAAAGGACAGGTCTGTGCATTCATTTAATTGTAAACACAGATCAGCTTTCCAAGAAGGTCATAGTAAGGTCATAATTATCTCATTAAGCAAACTGTTCCACTATCTCACCAGGCTTTGAGTTCAGTATTTCCAATAGCTCCTTTAATATCTAAACAGAAAGGGTAAAATTATCAGCTGGTATCAACCAGGGAAGTGTTACCTACGGTCAACAAACATACAGACTTGCAAATGAGGGTCTGGCCTAATAGCTGCATTTTTTTTCTTCTGTTGTTACTCTCCTTGCATGTTGATTTTAGATTCACTGTATCATGAAGGAAAGAAATTGAAGAGATATGTGTATTCATACTGTGGCTAAATAAAGTATACTTTACTAGGATGGGAGAGAAACTTTATTAGAAGAGGGGAAAACACCTAGGAACAAAGTAAAGATGAGAAGATCTGGATTTATATGTTGATTTGTGTTATACACTGAGATAAAAGGCTTTGATTTCTCCCTCTACTTTATGCTACTCAGGAGGTGGGATGCCACCTGATTCAACTAGGTGACTCAGAACCATCAGAGAATAAGTTAGAGCTTGATATAGAGATGAATTGAAGACTTTTTCTGACTTTGAACAATGCCAGTGCCTCCAGAGGATTTATGCTGCACCTGGTGTTCACTACTTTCCTAGCCACTTAGGTAGTGTGCCGGGAAATGTAGGTGCATGGATACTCATAGAGTGGATGATGCCAGGAAAAGGTTCTCGTGAGATCCTCATGTGCTAAATGATCCTCCTGTGGCAAGTTATTCTGGTTTTAGGGTGAGTTTATGAAATGAATGTGACAAAATCAGCAGGCCACAAAAAAAAAAAAAGAGTCTTATAATACATTTGGATCAAACCCAATTAACCACCAAGCTCAATCTTTAAAACAATATGTTTAACTTGTATTTCCTCTCATAACTAACAAGCATATAGAAACTAGCATTCTATTGAGATCTTAGGAAACATCTCCAACAGAATTGTTTGGTGTTCCCCTACTGAGTTGTATGGAAGGAGATAGATTACCAGCTTTTGAGCTGAGGATCTTGGCAAAGAGGGAATGCAAGATAGAGTGCTAAATAAGAATATAATATGGAGTATATTCCTGATAGCTGTGAGTGGGGTGACATCTACTAGGGCATGTAGGTGATTAACTCTTGTTGTTGGGAAGATTTATACTTGTATGGATAATGGCTTTATTAGTTATACTGCAAATCTGGGCCCAAATAGAATAATATACAAAGCCTGGGAAAATGAAATGATTGTCCAGTTTATAGCTATGAAGTGGAGACAGAGGAAAACATAGGAATGGTCATAGTGAATAAAACCAAAAGCTCATTCATTCCACTACCTTGTTTCTCCCAATGACCAGTAAGATTAATTCAAGGCTAAGACACTTAAAAATAAATGCCTAAACACAAGAAGATTCAATTCATAAGTCCTAGACAATCAGCATGGCGTTGGTGGATATGACACAAGGTCTATTGGACACCCATTCCCTTCTAAAGGATCAACTAGATGACAGACAACACTCACAGGACATCTAAGACTGCACTAACCCATGTTTAAATGACTGAATTACACCCTCCAGGGTTTAAGAATTTATTTAGCTCATCCAGTAGAAGTGTTTTTGATGTGGGAGCTGAATTCTCCATGTCAGTGATTGTACTGACTGCATTTGTGCTGAATATAATGGAAGCGTATACATGTATGTCAGCATTTACGTTTTAGTGTCTTACTTTGCAAGCTCAGTCTCATTCTGAAAAATGTTTAGGAGAGAGGTCAAGACCAAAAGAGCTTATATCCACAAATATTCTTGACACTATTCCACTTCAATAAGGACTCTCAGATTTTAGCAATCTATAGACTAGGCTTTCTCTGAGACAGAAGTTGAATCCAAACATACATGCATAATAGGCCCTGAAAGGCCTTCTTTCTTTGTATTTTGCTATATCCACTTTGGTTTTTTTCTTCTCTTATTCTTCTGTGGTAATTATTTCTACATTTTTAGTGTAAATTTATTTAAAACTTGCTGCTTCTTAATGTCTTTGGGCGCTCATCTTTGTAAACGGTTAGATATTTCCCTATTCACTTTCTTTCATGTTGTTCATAGTTTTATGAACTTCTCCTTCAAGTCTCTATTTTCAGGTGGAGGCTTCCTAGTCTATTTAATTTCTTACCTCGTAAAGCAACTATATATCTCCAGCCATTTATTACTTATCTGTATCTTATTTGGATCACCTAGGTAAACAAATGATTTGGCCACAGTATGACATGTAAATCATGCGTATGTCATTGTTTGGACTCCTGAAAACAGCTTCTGGGAGGCTAAAAAATAAAAGACTGTGTGACTTCATTTAGGGGTTAGATGCTTACAAGTCAGCCACTGCAGATGAATCCCTTGCTGTTCCTAG
This sequence comes from Bolborhynchus lineola, assembly GCA_025448015.1. NCBI lineage: Eukaryota > Metazoa > Chordata > Aves > Psittaciformes > Psittacidae > Bolborhynchus > Bolborhynchus lineola. Next base: position 15,207 of record JAOEHX010031542.1, read on the forward strand.
CCCTACACAAGTGATTTAAGTCATGCAGAAAATGGAGCATGAATCCTGAAGTTGATGCTGCCTCCTTGACAATGCAGCCATAGCTATTTTTCTGCTTATCATATCTGAAAACAAGAAGAAATTAACCAAAACAAAACCACCCCTCTGGACTATAAATGGCTTCTGAAGAGGCCATTAAAATGGACAAAAAAAGTGTTAAGGAAAATGTCCCACTTGCTCCATGTTCCAGGAGAACTGCTTAGCAAGCCAGAGAATCTCAGAGCACGTGTGCCCGTGGCACAAAAGCAGGAAGAAAATAATCAATTGGCTGCTTTATCAGCACAGTATTCAATTAAATTTCAATTAAAAAAGAAAATATGCAGCAAGTCATTATCTAGGCTGTGGCCAGGTCCTTACATGAAATGTCAAGATAGCCTTGTCAATTTGCAACCAGTTTAGATAAGGATTAAGTTCTCCAGACTGCACACTCTTTGGGAGGCCGCTGTAGGCATTCCTAATGGACTCTGTGCCCTACCCTTGGAAACACTTCCAGTGCCTTATTTACTGAAGTTAATGCCTCTCTTTTGAAAGATAATTCAGTTTTTGAATGGAAATTAGAAAAAAATAGCAAACCAAAGACATTATCAGGAATACGTGATGGCAAAACAGGAATAATTCTGTGCTTATCATGCCAGAAATCTAATTATTTCTCCATGGAAATTGTTTTGAAGATGACATCTTGATAGCAAGTGCTAGTGGTCCAACACCCACAGTTTATTTACCACTCCAACAACCAAGCTCTGAAGAAGCAATTTCTCTCTGTTTCTTAGTTCACCTGCCTTTGGCACATACAGCAGAAGAAAAGCCAAGCAATCGAATAAGTGATGTTCTTTTGTTTGATTTAGGATTAGAATTAAGCAGTTCCTGAATCCTAGGATCAGACAACTGAACTGTACCTCTCATTGTAAAGTGCTGTTCTATGCAACAACCGTTTTGCCTTATGCTGTCTTCCTTGCTGACAATAGTACTCACACCAGAGCAGTAGAAATTAAAAATGGATTTTAATTTATAACAAGCAACACAGAGAAACATGGAGATATTATACCTTAGATTATGTGTGAAAAGCAAGAGAAGAAATATTCCAGTCACTGGAGAGAGAAGAAATATAGAAATAAACAGATTTTTTTCTAAGTCTTATAGATGAAGTCTTGTTGGCTTTCCATCAGGTAGCACAGCTTCTGGCCTTTGGCAGATTGTGACCTCTCACATCCCTGTATTTGAAGCACTGCAGCTGGTGGCATTCCTTGGAGTGCCACAGATGTGAGTTCACATTGCCTGTGTGCTTTTTTCTCAATTGTAATGCAGTTTAAATCTATTTCATTTTACTTTTTCAAACTCATCTTTTAAAAAGAAAGGTGTTGGGAAGGAAACCTGAGTCAAGGATGCTTTTTGCATTAATAGCAACATGCTGTTATTCTTGTATTTAGAACCATGCCCATATACATTGCTCTGAGTTACAAGTGTTTTTCTTGACTATGATGCTTACTGACTTATTTTCCTTTTGAGAACTGGAGGGATGCTGCAGTTACTTGGATTTTTGTGTTGACTTTTCTTTTTTGCATATCCTTTTGAACCTAGACCAGGTAAACTCTTCTTTCTTTTTCTTGTTCCTACTTTTTATGCCTGTCACTATCTTTTTACCTGCAAAGGGACATGTCTCTCCCCAGCTGTGTTTTCTTTTCTTTCATCACTGCCCTTGTGTGATTGTAATCCATTGATGCCTCTGGCATATTGTCCCGTGTCATCAAACTAGGACATATTAGAAGGCGCTAAATATATAGAATTTAAACACAAGATTACTGTGTGTTTTGATACATGTCATTCCTCTGTTCCAAGTGGATGATGATTATTATTAGCTTGTATTTTTTATTCACTACAATAATCTCAATTATATAGCTATAGGTAAAACCTACATGTTAGCTACTGATTTTTGCCATGCCTCACTGACAAGTTTGATTTTTCCTCCTTATTTTCTGAAGGAATTGAGAAGCACTGTGTCTCACTGAAGGCATGGAAGAAAATCTAGGCAGACTCACATGGCTTTAGGGACAATTACTTCTGTGATTTTGGGTAGAACCATTATTTTTAAACAAGTTGAGAGGCCAGAGCAGTGTCATTGCATCACATCTGAAAGACAAGAGACCAGCAAAATTATGGAGCAGAATTCCCACTTAATAAAGTCAGATTTTTCCCTACAGAACACAAACATCACTATTGGCAGGGCAGGAAGACTCCTTGCAGGGCTGCCTTTCCACTGTACGACAGCTGGGGATATATTTGGTTTAAATGATTATTTTGCTTTAACCTTTGTCACATTGAAAAATGTACATTGAGGTTGACTAATACCACCTGACTGGAAAATCTAGCTAAAAGAATAGAATGGAAAAATAATCAAATCTACCAGTTCAGATATATATATTGTAATAAAATTTTGGGCAAAATAAAGTAATGCTATTTTTCTAACTCAGAATGACATTTTATTTCAGCATTTATTCTGTAGAATAGCTTGAAATAGCTGAAGAATAGTTTGAAGATTAACTTTTTTCTTCAATCAGTTTCATTGCATTTGCAAGCAAAGAACAAGCCCAGAGATTTAAACAGCTTATATAAATATTCCACCCTGGTCCTGGGAAATGCCAGTGGACAGCTGGCTGTAAGAGAGATCACAGCTTATCTGTAACATTTCTTCTTTCTTCCCTGGAAAGCATCTATTCAAAACAGTGAGATTTCCCCATTTAGAATAGCTGTATAGGAGCTGATCACCTCTCCATTGAGCTCAGGAGCCTGTCTTTGGCCATGGCTGTTAGTGCTAGTGTTTTAGTCTTAAAAAGAGTAAATGAACAGAACAAATGTAGTACTGCTTTGCCAGAATATGTTCCCAATTTTTAGGCATCTCCATATCTGAGATTTTGTCACTCAGGCGAGCTGTCACAACCAGAGAAAAGAAACTTTCTTGCACTGGATCCATTAGCTTCTTAAGTCTATGTGACTTTTTCATATCAGCAAAATTCTGTAACAGAAAATTCCACAGAATGACTAAAATGCCATGTTTTCAGCCAGCCATTTTCTTTCTCACCTTAGTTTATCAGGAAAAAAGAAATGGTAATTTTTTTCCTACTTATATTATTTTATTCTTCCATTGATACAATAGACTGAGTTTCAGAAGCAATACATAAAACCAGAAGCTCTTTCCTCATCATTGTGGACAGGTCATTTGATAAACTTATAATTTTTGAAACTCATGAGCCATGGATTAAATTGCATTAGGTACGAATCTGAACATGTTTGCAGAGCTTAACTGGGAGAAGAGAACATGAACTGGTGACATGAAAGGGAAGAAAGAGAAGCAGGCAGAGGAAGCAAAGTAATCCAGGAAATACATTCTGCCATTGTCTTGTTCCACACAGGGGAGAGCTAGTCCAAAAATGCAGCCCTGAACTCCTCTGAACTTTGCTTTGCTATATTGTCAAATGCATGCGGTGTCAAACACAGCATGTTACTATTATCCCTTCTGTTACTATTTCCACTAACACTTGGCATAAAAATTACAGTCTTCTTCCAAAGATCATGATGGTCTTTTCTAATGCCGATTGCTCTGGACATTGCCCCTGTGGGGTGGGTATGACAACACCTAATTTATAATCAGGCAGTTAATTGTGACATGCTCAACTTTGCTCAGCAAGACAACGTGGGAGCTCAGAGCAGATCCCATAAACCTTGTTCACGGTCTAGACACTCAGCTTCTTGCAGCTATTACGGTGAAGAAGCAGTTGCAATAAGTAAAGTTGGGAGTGGAGGTGTGAACATCATCTTTTATCTTTCCCTTAGACAGCAATAAAAGAACTTCAGGCTATTTCAATACCTCTGGTAACCATACTCTGCCAGAGCCCCACTGAGCTCACTGCTTTGGGTCTGGTCCCACCCTTTGAGAGCTTTTCTTCTTGAGAGATACAAGTAAGCCTTTTCTCACACTTTCCAAGGTCTTTTCTGTGCTTCTACAGAAAGCTAAATCATGTGCAAGTGAGAGAGGGCACAAAAAAATGGGTGCTCCCTGTGGCCATAATAAGCCAATGACCAGAATTGCTTTGGTGCTCTCTGTCCCTGTGGTCACTAGGGAGAGTATGTAATAAGATGTGACTGTTGAAGGCCTAGGGCAAATATCTGACACTAAAAACCAGAGTGCAGAGACCAGCTGGAATGATAGTCTGAAAAGTGATATTTAACCTTTTTCCTTTATTCCTCTTTCCTTTTTTTTTTTTTTTTTTTTTTTTCCACATAAAAATGAGGGGCTTATTTTTATAATTTTTTAGTGGGACAGAGTATATTGATTTTAATTGACTTAAATGCCACAGACACAGCATGAAAACAGCCTCTGTCATTAAAGCATATTTTCAGGAACATACATTGGAAATTGAGAGGCAATATGAAGGAAGCAGAGAATAAAAGTTCAGGTAATGGCGGTACTATGCGAAAAAACTTCATTCATTCATTTCTGTGGAGTTTTACTTTTTAAGTACTGAGAGATTCCACAGAAAGATCAAATGAAGTGTGTACTAATAGGTGCTGAGTCCTGAGTGTTTTTGAATGTTAGGTGATCATTTAATTATTTGAATATAAGCTTAGAGATACAGCTTAGTATGATGTAAACATACTGAAGGAACTTGTTTTGTTGCTTTTTGCAAGACAGATCCCTACTTACAATCATCATGTGAAATTAATATTTATTTATATACACATACATATGCTTTCAGTATGTCTCATATATTCTCCTTTCTGCCCTCTGCATGGGTAACTTAGAAGAACAATAGTTCACTATGGCTTCCATGTGTTACCTGTTTTAGAGTACTAGAGAGCTGAAAATGCACTTCCACGCTTTATGATTCTATGATTGTATGAAAGGGAGGAAAGGAGGCTAGGAATAATTGCACTTGTGTATATAATTTGCCACGTGTACACTTTAGTTTGAAATAGGGGAAGAGCTTAACCCCAAAGCTTCTCTGCATACTGGAGTTGTCTATGTGACTGTGACCATCCTGATCTTCCTTAACCATTTTTAAAGTGATGCATATGATCTTCTTTATGTCTTACTTCCAAAGGCTGAGGAGAGAGCTTCAGGAATAAATCCAAACCATTCCTGTATTTTCTTTCCTTGGAAATACATTTAATTTGACATAACTCTGGTTATATGGGCTTGATGACTGGAGGGAAAGCTTTCTTCCTAAACACAGAAATGCAGGATAGAATTTAGGAAGGACTCAGCAACCAAGTCTAGCTCCCAACCATCACAGGAACCTGTATAATAGTAGTATGCGAGACACTTGAAAGTGACGGGCTCAGCTTGGGCAAGGAGGACCAGGGAGTGTTTCTTAAAATACAAAGACTCAGCGGGAACATTCCCCACACCATTTCTCATTCCTCTCCATCATTTTCTCCTTTGCCACACAGAGTGACCATTATCTATCTGTCTCCTCAGGCGCTCTCACAAGCCAAATGCCATGAGGACAAAGTCTTCAAACCTCAAAGCCTACAATTTGCCTGAGGAAGACAGCATGAGGAAAAAGGTCAAACATGTGACTAATGTCTTGGTCCCAATGTCCTTTGGCTTTGGTGAGCTTCCAGCCAATTATAATATATCGCTAAGCACAAAGGTGTTTAGGACCCAGCCCTCAGAGACTGAATGCTTAGGGCATAGACATTCCTTTTCTATTGCTTTCAAAGGTTAGCAGCACAGCTAAGGCCAGGTATGAGAAATCATGCTGCAGAAATACATCCCACCTGGATAAATCATTCTCTTCCCCTGTGTGACTTAAAAAAAAGGGTTTGCAATGAAGCAGTCTCTCGGCATTTTACCCATCTGTGCTATGGAAATTTCTTCTGCCCAGCTATCCATCATGTCAGAGCCAAGCTATGTGTGAGGTGAGCACTGGGGACTGTCACCTCACCTGCCTGCTCCAGTGACTGCAAAGCACAGCAGAAACCGAGCCTCAGCAATCCAAGTGACAGATACACTCCCTTCCCTGATAGTCCTTAGAATTTTCCCTTCACTTTTTTCCCTATTGTTTATTCCTCATGGTTCAGTGGAAAAATGAAAGCAAGCAAACACAGAAAATCTTCCTTACCTTTAGGTGAATATCTGTAGCATCAATCTTCATTGTAAAGAAAACCTCAATCCCATCATCTGTCTTCCTCCTGTTCTATTACAACATGCATTCTTGTTTGAGACCTAAGGAGAGCCTGATTTGCTCTTTCCTACAAGCTTTGCCTCACCAGGATATTTCACATCAACTTTAACTGTCAGAAAACAAAAAAGAACCGGTACAAGATGACTCAATACAGCATCTGTTGAAGCCTATAGACACCTATCCTTTAGATCAAGACCTAAATCCTTATTCCTAAAAGAAGCTTCCACACCTAATCCTTGGAGGAATAAAAAGAAAGGGGATAAGTCAAGTACAATAAGACTCTGGCATTTTTGTATTTGAAGGTCACATCAACCTGACAGCAAAAGCTGTGCTTGACCTATGCAGTGGCATTCCAAAGAAATCATTGCAGCAGAGAGAAAGCAAATAGGACGAGTTCCGTCATGCTGGTGGGTTAAACTGAAGCTGGACAAAGGTGGAAAACACATAAAGATTCAGGGAAACTGTAACAATGGTGGAGAGGTGACATAATAGCCCCCTTTCTCCTGACATGGACATAATAGCTGTAATGTTTTTTGGCTGCAATGAATGAGTACCCCTCAATTTGGTCTTAGGTCCTTATCCTATGTGTTTCAGGTAATGCTACCATGGCCATTGCCTACACAAACCTGGAAATTCAGCCTGCAGCTTTGCAGATGGTTTCACAGCAGTGCTTGCTGAAGGGTGTCCTCAATGCAAAAGCCATTAAAAGAAAGTGTTTCACATTATGACAAGTATTATATGCAGTATTAAACCTCTTTTACAAATCACTGTTAGGACAGAAGACAGGATGGCAGTGTTCCTCACCCATCTAACCTTCAGCTTTGTTCAATGTGCAAGGTCAACTCCCTTTGTGCCTGCTGAGCCTCTGAGCTTGGCAGAAATTTTGCATGAATGCAGATATCTACAAAAGGGAGTTTGTTGGCAGGATCAGGACCTTTTGTGTAATTCTGAAATAGACAACACAGCTGGAATGAATAGCTTGACACATATTCCGTGTCTACGGGCAGGTCATTGATGGGTTTTGGTTTAACACAGAAAACAAAAAATTCCGAAGTAATTTTCCACATCCTTGTCACTGTATACTGCAATATTATTTTTGCTCAATATCCAGTAGATATCCTAGTATTTTTCCTTCAACTCCAGGATTCTAGAGTCATATTAATATACAAGAGTCTCTGCCTTTACTCCATAACTGCATCTATAAACAGCTAGATAGCTAGATGATTTCTAGATTTCAAAGCTTCTAGGAAAAATAAAAACCATGAACACTAAAACTTGAAAAAACACAGAAAATAAGTTTCCTATTTTATGTAAACTACTTCAATAAATATTATCTTTCCCTGTTTTTACTGTCTTTTTTTTAGTATTGCAATGTGTAAGGCAAGTTGTAAAACTAAAAACAGCTGGGCTGAGCAGTGTTGGAACTTGCCTTACACAAGAGTTCTCCGATCTCCCAAAGTTGGCACTTAAAGTCATCCCATTCAATAAAAGCAAGATGTATTCTCAAGGACTGCCATTAAGTCCCCATCTCAATGATTTTAGATTTTCAACTCAGTCAGGATGAACTGCCTTCTGCAAATGTGTGTTGCTGTCCTTTGACGACAGCCAGTGTTTAAACAAGATGCTTACAACTAGGCACTAATATTTGTGGGGATGGATGATTGCCATCCAAAAAGTATGAGTACACTGTAATTAAAAATAATAAGCTAGCTTCAAATAAATGGGCTCTATGAACAACATTTTAGATGATTACATCTACTGGAGAAGTGGTATAAATTAGCCCTGCTCTGCTATGCACATTCCTGCTCCTGGCGTTCCAACCAGCCTCGATCCCTCTGTAGGGCGCTTACAAGTGCCCTGGAAACATTTCCAGATCACTTCACCCTTGTGACTATCACTTTTTCAGATGGTGAGCACACCACTTCTAATCCCAGATCCACAGAGAAGATTGGGCTAGAGGTACCTGCCCCAGCACATCTGCACTGTGCCTGGGGCTGTGTGTAGGCTGGATACCTACAAGTCACTCCTTCACCCTTGTTCCTCAGAGAACGTGAATGCCTGCAATAGTTCTACAGATGCTAAAAGTGGAAGAAATAACTTTTAAATCAAGCATTTCAGGAGGAACTAAAAGGCAAAAAAAATTGGATTTCTCATGGAAGATAAAGTTCATGACTATTTTATACTAGTGTATATATTGCCCTTTAGTATATGATGTTTCCCTTCAGGACAGGAAAAAAAAGAAGAGACAGTTGACCTCTTCTGTGACATCTAACCAAAGTAAAGTGCAGCTTGTTCAGATGAGTATTTAATGGGGATGTGAAGTCTTAGATACAGGGATCAACCTCTTGTTTTGCATTTGTGCTGCATGTAAAACATTGGATTCTAGTCCATGACTGATTCCAGGTAGCATTACAGTAACGATATATAGTCAGTGTGTCTTTCTACATAAAATAATTTAACGTGGTTCATGGAAATTTGACACTGCCTGAGCAGTCAGGTTTGTTGCCATCTCCGGTGCTGGATACATGAAACCAGGGAAGTAATTTCTCTCTCCCTGCTTTGCTTTTTATACCATTTGCTTCAGCTAGAAAGTGACTTTAGCCCTCTATTAAAAAAAAAATAGGATGCAAATCTGATCCAGAGACTCTTAGAAGTTGGAAGAAACATCCCATAATATGAGCTCATTAAATGTGGTTTCTGACAGTTTCTCTGAGGACTTTTCTAACACAATTAAATCCAGACCTGTAGACAAATGCCAGAAGCCTCATTTCTGGTTGTCCATTCTCAGAAGTGACTCATCCCCCTAGCCTAGCCCAGTAGTGGGGGCTAAAATGCGGCTTCTTCATTATTCAGCTGACATTAATTGAGGACTTTACTCTTTGCTAACAAAGGAGGTGATAAATGTCTCTCCCTTTTCCTTTAAAGTCTTCACCTCCTCCAATTGCCTCAGTGTGTTTGAGTAGATACAATAAGCAGATTGCAGAGATTAATTAATTATGTGTGTTACCTTCTCATGTTTCCCTTTGATTGAACCTGTTTTTTTCCTTGGCCCTGCCTTTTGTAGAATTGAAGTTCTCTCCCAGGGTGTATGGCTTTGAATGTGACTGCAGACTGTATTTACCTGCTGTAGCGTATCAAGCATGTGGAACATTTTAACAAGGAGTTTTTAATGAATTCCTGAGAAGAAAATACCCTGAAAACCAATACTCCAGTACATAAATACATACACTGAACCAACAAAACCACAACAAATGGCAAAGATTTTCTTCTCCTCTTGATGTTTTAAACAATCTTTAACCAAAAGCAAGGTCACCAAGAAGCACATTTGATTAAAGGTTTCTTTCTACAAGGCTTTGAGCAAATTATTTCAGGCTGTTTGATGATTTACTAGAAAGATGTGTTAAATTGCTGGTAATTTGAGCACCAGCAAGCTGTTTGCATACTCCTTGCATCTTTTCAATAAATGCCATCACCTTTTCTGTATTGCCCTTGGCTTCTCACACTTGTGTCAGAAGGAAATGAGAGACTTTTAACACAGCCAACGAGTTCAGTACAAAGTAGAGAGGAGCAGAATTTCCCTCGGGTCTTAATCCCAGTAAAGGTTCAGGGCACTGTGCAGTTGTAATCAGTCACTTGTCTATGTGAATTACTTTATTCAAAACCATGGGCAGCTCTGTGACATCTTCTTTTCCTACCATCAAATGAATATCATGTGGCAAGAAAACAAAACTGAAAAAGGGGCAATAAGGAAAATAAGGACAGGATTAAGACTCAGATTTTCTGCTTGTAGGCCTTATGGCTGACTTTATTCAGTCAAATCTTTAAGTTGCTAACATTACCTGTCTACAGCCTTGTCCTGGGTGTTTTAAGAATTAGATGAGCTGATGTTTGTCAAGCAGATTCCTGTGAAAAACGTTCCAATTTTTTATGGAGTACTGAAGGCTGCAAATGAAGTCCTGCCATGAAACCGGTGTTTCTCCCCTCCCAACCCCACGGTGCAGCAGCAGCTCCAGAAGGAACTCCACAACCACCCCTACCCTGGGTGATGCACCATCTCCCTCTCGTGATACTTGCTCACAGAGAGGGGTTGGAGAAGCATCTGCTACAGCTTTAGATAAGAGACTGCAAGCTTTCAAGACAAAAGAATGATGAGTGATGGTTTCAGATGTAGTAGCCAAAGTCCTTTTCTGCTGCTGATGATCTATCTGGAAAAACAGCAAGTTACATCTGCATTTCAGACAGAGATTTTCCATGACTATTAAGGTAAAATGGAAGTCCCTGAGCTAGGAATAGGTGTAATCAGCAAAGCCTGATGAAACTGAATGTTTTTGGAAGGTTCATTCAATACCTTATTAGAGCCATATAAAAATCACGACAGGAAGAAAAGGGCTAAGATGCACTGATACTTGAATATAGAATAATTTTTAAGTCACTGAATCCATAGAATAATATTATTATAATAAATAAAAAAATAATAAAAATAAAAATAATTTTAATAGACACTTTAAATTCCAAAGAAAGGATAGAAGAGCTCACTGCCTTATATTGCCCTAAGGATCTTCTGCTCTAGGCTGCTTTCTTCAAGTAAGAAGTCTCAGGTCCAGTAAGTACAGAATAATTTCAAATTTAAATGCCACCAGGTTGACCTATATGAGTTTCTCTATGTGTACACACATGCTATTGGACTTCGAAACAGTTTATAGACCACACATATTCTCTGAAGATGCTTGAAAACAATCCTTCCCTATCAGGCTAAAGCTCCAATCTGTCTTTCTATCCTGACTCTGTCAATAAATCGTAGAGAATGCCTGTATGAGAGGAAGGTAAGAAAAACATAAAATGATTCTATCTTTTCTGTTTAGAAAAGTCTAGAATCAGAAATTGTCTCTTTTATGGTCTTATCTACTACATATTTTGCTTCTGACTAAGCCAAGTAGGAATTCTGCAACCATCTGGGATTTCTCCATGCTACCAGACTTTGTGACAGCAGAGAGAAAACCTGAAAAACAAAACTAAAATACTCAGTCTCCCCTCTTTGTCAGCAAGAAAGAACTAATTATGAGCAGACTGCAGAGACATTGTAATAGTTGTCCCATTTAGTGTCCCATTTAGTATTTAAACATTTATACAGTATGGATATTGTGGAAAGTCACTGGAGTGAGCTTGAATAAACTGTGGTCTTCTTTTGGAAGATGTGCATAAAAAATTCTTCAGAAAAAAATATTTAAACACAGTTCTTCTGCATTCTGGTTTAGCTTTCCTCTGACAGTGTAGCAAATTTTTGCCTTCCCATTTCGGTGTACTTAATATTTATCTCTTTCTGGCTTAAACCACTTAGCAAATTCAGTTTCAAATTTGAAGACAGCTTTGAGTTAGTCAGAACTGCAGTTTTACGAAGAAACTTGTTTGAATACCACTCTAGCAGAATCTAAGGTTCAGGTGATGTTATTGGCTTCAGACTTTGAACTTTCCCCAAAGATCTTTAACACTGACAGAGTTTCTACAGCCAGAGCTATGGCAGATTTAGTACATAGTCCAGCATCCATTACCTCCATGGATAAACTGCCTTTCATTCATAAAGCACTGACTCAGGAACCTAATTTCCTCTGTTAGTAACTAACATCAGTGTAGATTATATGGTTTTGAACCTGTAACTGCAGATGATACAGGTTAATATCCATGTATGCAAAGTATGACAGTGAAATGAGTAGTCTGAAAAGGGCATTTATGGCATATTTTGTGCAGTTTCACCTTCATTGCCAAAGGTCTGCAATTACATGAATTAAGGTAACTTAAAGCTCCTTGTCAGGTTGCAGGCACAGGATGACTGCACCTATCCATCAGTTTGCTTCTCTTGCTGACTATAGCCAGATAAAGCTGCAGTGAGGAAAAATGGACGCTTAACAAATTTCATTGCTTATTTCATTTATATAGCCTTGACCTTGACTGTTTCCATAACGTAGCTTCAGTTACTACCAAAGGTACAGATACCTTGATTTGTTTCTAAGAGCAGTCTCCCTTTCAGTGCTGCAGCTACAATATGCTCCCTATTGCTGCCACCTCAATGTTATTTCCAAGAAAAGCTTTTTCAAGTGGAATCAAAGGCATCCTTTTTGGATGATGCTTGTTGAGTCAAGATGACATTGAACACATCCTTACTCTGTAATATAGAACAGAATATTGATGGCTTCTGTACTCAGCAACACAACTACTTGCACAGCTGCAAGTGGCATAAAGAAGACTAACCTTGATGTGCTTGCAATGCAGAGGGTTTGGTACTGAATAGGGGATTAAGTTAGCAGCCTGTGTCTTCTTTTATGAGAAAGGACAAAATGGGAAAAAGGAATGGGAATTAATCTGGTCCTGTGGAAATATCTACAATTGTTTATTGCCTTTATAGTCCACAGAGGGAAAAAGTCAATGATTTAGTGTGATTTATGCAATCTGCTCTAGTTAATTCTTTAAGTGTGAGATGAAGTAACTATTTTTCTCAAGGGTTTACAATAAGGGCACAGAGTGACTATCTCAGGTACAGATGTATAAACATGCAGTTTATACATCTTGATTTGTCAAATATATTTGGTCAAATTGACCCTGGTGCTGGTGTTTTCCAAGGAACATTAATACTGTACATGCAGGGTTTAGTTTTGTAACTGGGCACTCTCCATGTCTCTTTCAGTCTTATTCTCTGTCTCCACTGAACCCCTATGCACAATCCTAGGCTCCTAATAAAGTAGTGCAGCGTCCTTCACTGTAAATCAGTTTCGTTTTCCAGTTCCAGGTCTAATTCCAATATCTAAGTCATTGTAGGATTTTATCCAGAAGAACATCCATCGCTTCCCAAAGATCAGCATGTCTTATTTCAGAAGACTCTTACCAATGTTCATTTAATTTTTATTTCTTTTGTATGCCATTTGTCATATCTTTCCATTGGATGCAGCAACTGTTCATGTAACACAGCATAGTTCTGGTGTCCTGGATGTTGAATAGTGCAGCACAGCAAGACCAGCTTCCAAGTGAATTAAAATTAATAACAATAAACTCACTTCTGGAGCATGATTTTTCTTGTGAACATTAAAGATGATTCTGACATTTTTGAGAACATCATGTTTTAACAAAATTATTTTGACCAGTGGAACAAAATCATAGTTTCAGGAGAAGTGACACGCAATATGACATTAGGAGTCCTGGAGCAGTCAGGGGAGGTAGCGATGGAAGAATACTGCAGAATTTACTGTGGGTAGTAAAGCCAATGGAAAAAGGGAGTTTTTTTATGGAGGAAGGTCTATTACTTTGACAACTGTTTTTATCTTGAAACTTTTTCTTTTCAGAGAATAAGTAATTTTTTTTTTTTTTTATTATATCCCAGGTCCCAACAATGTCATAAAGGGAGGAAAAGCAGTTTGTCAGAGAAAGCGTTTTGAAATATGGGAACTGAAGTCAAAGTGTGAAGTGTGAAAACTCCACAATTATAATTTTCACAAAGTATGAAAGAGCTCAGGTAGAGGAAAAGATTCAATATTGACTTGAAATGAATTCTTCATTTTATATTTCCCATTCAAACATTTCCGTAAGAAATATTTCAAATGATATTGTTCTGTCAGCCTACAGCTCTAGAGAAATATTTTTTCATTGTTCTAACAATTTCTAAAAGTTTCATATGAGTTCTAATGTGTGTTTGGTAGTGTAGGAATTATTATCATTTTCATACACCCTTAACATGCTATAATAAGATCTGGAATCTGCCACTGACCCAGCTTGTAGATCTATTTGTTAGAAAAGCACATGCCATAGGTGAGCCTGAAAAAAAAAAGACATAGTCGAGCTACTCTTCATTACATTTTTGTGAATTAGTTGATTATTATAATTTTTACTGCACAGACATTCAGAGAAGGTTGAAGGATTTTGTTGTACCTCAATTGCTAAAACTTTTGAGAAACAAGAAGTAATTACATTTCTTTTTTTTTTGCTAATGCTTGTAGTTGAAAGAATGAGTGATAAGGCTGAATATAGGAGAAAGGAAAACCAACCATGCCTTTTACACTAAATTGGAATTTTCCTTTTCCAAGGACAAAGCCAAAATTTGTATCATATGGACGTGGACCCTTCAGTGTTTCCCACAGTGCTTCATATCTGCCATTGTATGCAGAAATTGAGGCCCAGAAGGTCATGGGCAGAATCTTTGTCTTTCAGAAAGCATCAACAGAAGGCTAAGATTACTTCCTTATTTCCTGTCTGCCTTTTCAACCATAATGAAGGGCAGCATAAAGTCTCTTCTTCTGAAGCCCTCCTACCCCCTTTGAAAGTCCAAGAGGTGTATACCACCACTGATTCTACCATGACTACTGCTTCAGCAGCATTCATCTGTCAGTTAACTATAGTCAACTGACAGACTATAGTTTTGTAACCATGCACTTTAATATCTACAATGCAAATGCTTTGCATAAATTAAAAACAAATACTTTTTTGTTGGTTGTTCTTTCTTAATTCATTGCAAACTATTTGAGTTTGGAAAGCTGTTCAGCACTTAAGCACTGCTATGGATAAAACAATTCCTTTTTTTTCTGAGTTCACAAAGACATGATCTTGAGCAGGAATTCTCTCTCTTCAAAATGTTAATTAGACAAAACAATGGATTTTAATAAATAAGTGCATCTGCAAGTTTCTGGCCTCAGGGAAGTGTCACCACGATATTTAGAATTTGCATGAATGAGTTTCTCACATAAATGCTTTTCCTTATAAAAGATACAAAGGTTACATTTCAAATTGTAGCAGCTATAAGTGGAAGAAATGGTGAGGGAGAAAAGAGTGTTTTTTAGATGAGGTCTGAAAATAGATGGAGAATCAGAGAAATTGAGTAAGACAAAAAAGACGGATGTTGCCTGAAGAGGGTGTACAATGGAAGGCAAGTGTTGATGGGAATTAGGAAAACCAAGAGATCTGATGGAGAGGCTGACTCCATAATTGTGCCTTTTACATTTGCACTGTTGTAAGTGGAATTACAGGCAATGTGAGATCAGTTAGTTACAGAAAGACATTCATAAAGGCACTTAAAAATGCTCTGTATCTATCTTATAATTCCCGTATCTTTCCTTTCTCTGAAGGTGAGCCTTGTGTTTTCTAACATAGGGTTTTCTGCTTGAAACAGAATATTTGGCACATCTAAAGCCATAACATACAACAGGGAAATAACAGGAATGGAATTAGAAACTATTAAACTTAGTTTGTTAGTCTGATTTGGTTAGTTTAATTATTCAACTTTGTTGAATGAAATTGTATGCTTACAAATTTTAGTAAATGTACCTGATTTTCCTACATTTTACTGTAATGGAACAGATGATACCAAGAACTGTATAACCAGTGTCATTAAACAAGATACTGCAGCCCGACGTGACACCAAGCAGAGGCATACATAGCACTGAGAACTGGAAAGCAATTGCACGTTTAATTGTTTATTTACAAATAAACATCCTGGCATTGTTTGAAGAGACACTGGTGTGCAAATCAGGATTTCCCAAGGCATCATCAGCAATACATAATGCAACTGCACTCTTCTCTAAACAACAGAATTGTACATATAGCAAACCACAGACACTAATGGCTTAGACACTGATGACTGTGTGGGATGGAGCAGCTACCTGGAAAAAAATTTGTGTACCCTGTGTGGTTAGTGCCAAGTGATGGACAGGTCTTTCACTTGAATGTATGGTCATCTGAACCTGGCCTAGTCAAAACTGGGTGCTTTTGGTCCTACCTATGACAGCAGTGGAAAAAGTACTGAGTAGCAAGAAGGAACAAACTCATAAGTGTTCATATATATTCTGTAACATTACAAAAATCCTCATAAATGCTTTGAGTGCACGATGTTCAATAGAGACAGGCATTTTGAATCATAGATTCATAGAATACCAGGTTAGAAGGGACCTCAAGGATCATCTGGTCCAACCTTTCTTGGCAAAAACACTTACTTAGGGTGTGGAAAAGGAGTATAATCAAAACCTCGAAGAATGTTATATAGAATGTGACACAGTTAGCATGAGTAATCAAATAGTTATAAAAAGACACCAGCCTTATGATCTTGGGTCCTGGGCTTTTTTTGGTGGCTAGTAGATAATCCACTCTGTCAGTCTTTATCCTTGCTTTCTGTTTTCTGTTCTCACACCTGAAAAAAATCCTAAATCTGGTTACAAATCAAGTCAAGGAAAGGAGGTAGTGAATGAAGCCTGGTGTGTGGGTCACGAAAAAAGTAAGCATTAGACCTTCTACTGTTAATGTGACCTACTAGGTGAAGGGACAACCGTGGAAGGGCCTGGTCCCTGGCTGAAGCTGGGGATGGACACAGAAGCAAAATCGAATCTATACACTCCAGTTAAGTAAGTGAAGAGAATGAAAGCAGTCAAGGCCAATGTTCCAGCTCAGTCAAGCAAAAAGAGTTTAGAAGGTTGGATGTGGGATTTACCTGCAACAAGGAATTTTCTTAATTCTCTCTAAATAAAACTACTGTTTAAAGATTATTCTGATTTTAAAATTATCATTAAAACATAATAAACCCAAAGGAAGCTTTCCAATACAAAGATAAGCACTTAAAATATTTTTTTTAGTGAAAGTCAAAATGGAACATTTTAATGTCTCCAGGAATCATTTTTCTTGATAGTTTTTTGGTTTTACCCAGCAAAAATGGTAATATGGGGATATATTTGTGAACATTTTTGATATTAACTCAGCATTTTTTTGGTAAGTATGTTCTAACTAGAAAAGGTACTTCATAGATAAAAGTCTTCTTTCTCTTCCTGCAATGTCTTTTGTCTTAGATTTTAAAGAGGCAAGTTATGTTTGTATATCGAAATTATCTATTAATTAACATGACTAGATTGAGATCAGCATGAAACTTTCTAGCCAGATTTGTATCAGTGCATCATAATCTCAAACAGGTAACAACATCATTTGTAAGGTATTAATATTAGCTGTTGGAAGCAAGCATAGAGGCATCATTTGACACTGATGCTATGTGCTCAAAATTCCTCCGGTGCCACAGATCAGCCCTCCAAAAGGTAAGATGTACAATATACAAATATATAGAAAAAATATTTTCATATCTCTTCCTGGAGTGGATACTTAGTATTGCAATATGTTTTCACTCCAAAATTAAAAGCAACTAAAGCAAACCCAGATTAAACAGAATGAAAATATAAGCAAAAGGACATAGAGAAGAGGAGGGATGCAAGATAAATTGAGGAGAAGATGTCAAGAAAGGGTAACAGAAGTGTTGAAAAGATTGGAAGATAAAATTTTGACACTAAAAGTTTGGAAATATGCTTTTCAGGTCCTTTCCAAAAGGATTAAAAAGAGCTGTAACATTTACTGATCTGAACAGTTCTCAATAATCCTTTTACTGTCAGAACTCCACTGACTCCACAGACTTTAGTGAGAGATTATACATCTTGCACATAGGCTAATATATCTACCTCTGCTCTTGGAGTTTTTCAGTTAGCTCTACTGACACTGCCTTTTCCAGTCAAACACCTCAAGGATTCCTGCAATGCTCCCAGGAACTGTCAGTGCTATAGAGTGACTAAGTACCATAGCACTGCAAAGGACTTCCTAGTGAGTCTTCCCATGCTGTCACAGCACCCAGTCACAGAAATTCCTTCAAAAGAGGAATTGTTAGCACCTCAAAATGAGCTACTGCCTCTGCTTTTTGCTCATCCTCATAACAAGCATGATCATTTGTACTTAGAACTTTTCTATATAACTTTTATTAGTATTTGCATTGTCTTATGCTTTGTACTGATTGAAACATCAATATTTTTTATATACATATACATTTAAATGGACAGCATTTAAGAGATATAAGAAAACACTGTTGTCGTTATTTTTATTAAATTCTTTTCTCATGCCCATCCAGATCCTTTATTATCACTTTTTGATAAGACTGTACACTGTACTGTGTTAAATTATAGCCATAAAGGCCCATATACAGCCATTTACAGACTATCTGTGAGAAGAGGAGGAAATATTATGATCTTTAAGGTCTCTAAGTACAGACTTGTATTTGAATTTCCTGGTGGCTCACACAGTCAAGGGGGAAAATGAATATATTGGAGCACCTCTGAGTGACAAAGGACAGATCCTTCACAGCATTGTAGAAAAATGCTGTCACCACTCTGGTAATAAATTGCCATGATTTAAACCTATCAAATTGAGAATCTCCAAGACTTAATGGAGAGTATATATGTTGATGGAGGGCTGTCACAGTCTGACCTCACTTGCAGTGGGTTTTGATAGCAGCCTGAACACTTCAGATATATTTTTCTCCTTCTCTTGCTCCCTGCTGGATTGGAATGCCAGAGATGGTGAATGTCATTTTAACTCCTGACAGCAGGCTAAGGACAGCAATGTGAAAAGAGGATGTAAAACCTGCTTTAAAATCTTTCAATGAGCAGAGAAAAGTTGTGGCTTGGTAAAAGGAAAAGGAGCCTTCTGCATACCAGGGCTGGATGAGGTCCAGCACCTGTCAATAATGACTGAAGATCACTCATGACAGATGGCTGCCCAGTGACCTATTCGAAATAGCTGTTGGTCTCTATCCAGAGTCTTATGAACAGGTATCTGTCTTACAGCTGGTGCTAACTGGCACCTTTTTTAACGGTGTCAGCAGAGAAACCAGGATGGAGTGGCCTGCAGAGACTGAACTGTCCTCTCACTCTGCCACAACAAGGTTGAAACATATTGGCAGGAAGCTCTTCCCTTATGGTACCTAAATTTGAATGCACTTTGTATTCCCAATGACTTCCTTGGGTAATAGACACTTCAGAAAATATGATGAATTTTACATTTTTGCAAAAACTTCACAGATATTTAAACTATATATATAAGCATATTCATTTAAGAAGCAGCTTTAAGAGATCCATAGTTACAACTGGTTGAAATTTACAATTAGCTCTCAATTCCACTTCTTTTACTTGAAAAAGAAAACCTGGCATATCTTTCTCATTGTATTGACACAGTAAAAGAAAACCAACATAAAACCCAAAAACAATCAACAAAAAAAAAAAAAAAAAAACCCAACATAGTTTTATTTGAGTACTTAGAAAGCATTTTGCATACTTTAGCTTAATTCACCTGATTATGAAGGAAACTTTATTAATGGAAGAATTTTGCATTAAATGTCAGACCATTTTTGATGCAGGCAAAATCAACACTAAAACAACACAGATTATTATGTGTACTCTTGGAGCAGAGTGATGAGTAGGAGAAGAGTAGCAGCCAAGATAGATTTGACATGAACAAATCATGTCAAGCCAGTCCTAACTCCCTCTGTGACAAGCTAACAGGCTTTGTGGATAGAGAGAAGCAGCAAATGTCATGTATTTTTGCTTTAGAAAGGCTTTTGACATGGTCTCAGGTGGAATTCTCAGAAGCAAACTAGGTCTAGATAAAACTACCAGGTACTCAAAAAAAATTAAGCAACTGCACCCACGATATAGATACTAATGAAAAGAAACACTGAAGGACGTCCTTCAATAGCCTCTTCTACCTCAGTCTTCTTTAATGTTTTTGTTAAATCTACCAATGGCACAGACACAGGAAATGTATTTTGGGGAGCAGGCTTAGATTTCAAAGTATTTTTTATAGATCTGAAGAAAGAAAAATGGAGTTCTATTAATTTAATAGGGAAAAATTCAAGGTTTTGCATATCAGTGGGAGTTGTTCCACAAATAGAAAACAGGGAACAATCATCAGTTCTTCTAAAGAAGACCTTGGATTATGGTTGAACACAGATGGAAAACAAGACAACAATGGTATATAGCTTAGAAGAAGAGAGAAATATCATTCCTTTTTACTCTACAGCACTCACAAGGTTGAAGCTGAGGTCATCTTTGTATACCACACTCCTGGAGAAAGGAGGAGCAATAAGAGTTTGTAGGAGACTAGTAGAAAATGCGAGGCAGAAAGAAAGCTAACACAAAAGGATTTAACACAGATTTTTTGTGTGAAGGGATGCTTGAGAAAACAGCTTTTAATTGTGAAAGAGGCTGCTTTTAAATGACTTTTTCATGGGTATAAACTGCAGCAAAATGAATTCAAACTAGATAAAAGGAATATATTTCTAGCAGTACAGGGAAGCAGCATGGTTTTCCACATTTTGTTCTGGATGGTATTATGGTAGTCACTTTGCACACTGCCTTTGGTTGACCTTCAGTTTATCAACAGCATGATGAGAAAACTTAACTAGAGAACCTGATAAGGTATTTTACAGCTCTGTTTTTATATGTCTTTGGATGAACCAAATTTACCTATGATGGCATTTATGCAGCAGAGTTCATATACCTTGAATGCACCATTTCTGTCTAGATTTGTGTTAGTGATGTATATTTTTATATGCACTTAGAATCATAGAATCATAGAATAGTTTGTGTTGGAAAGGATCTAAGGTCATACAGTTCCAACCCCCCTGTTATGGGCAAGGACACCTTACACTAAACCGTGTCACCCAAGGCCCTGTCCAGCCTGGCCTTGAACACCGCCACGGAGGGAGCATTTCTAAAGTTACAGCTGTTTGAATCATTTTAATGTTAATTTCTCAACCTAATTCAACAATTTTATTGAGATAAATTAAAAATTACGCCACTTCAATAGTTTTCTATCTTAGCTCTCCCTCTTCCTTGCATATAAGCTTTTCTATCAAAAAAGCTTTTTTTGTATATAGGTATGTATATTTATTTATATATGTATTCTTTTCATGAAAAAGAAATACAGAAAGGTGCCATGTACCATTTGATTCTTTATGGTTTATTCATACACCTTTTAGCACAGTGGGAAAAGTTGGGTTTTTTTCCCTATTAATTCTGCACATTTAATCCTGCAAATATTGGTACATTTTGAGACAAATGCGGTCCCATGCAATTTGCTATATATTGTTAGAGCACTTAGCACTTTCTATGGTCTAAAGTATCTCCAAAAATACAAATATTTCTTATTTATGAGCTGCCGATATGAACTGAAACAGGTCTAAAGCATTTATTTATAGTCTCCTGGTATTGGTATTTATCTTAAAACTGTGGCTCCCTTTATCGCTTGCCTGTTTCAAGTACAGTGTTTGCTCTTTAAATGATCACTGTAACCGCAGTGATGGTCAATTGTGTAGAGGTAGCAATGCTGTGACAATTTCAGCCTTGGTGCTTTCTTTTTCCCCATTTTGCAGGGGAAAGAGCAGAAAATCGATGCAAGACAGATATAGTGTGAAACCCACTGTGCATTCTTACTATGAGCATGCATCTTCTGAGACTTAGGAAGTAATAGTGAAAGAACAGACAGAGAGGAAATTGATGGAAAAGTTGCTATTTTTTGTCTGGTTCTTGGCTCTTTGCCCCTTTAGAAATAAATAGCTTTGCCTCAGAACAAAGTGACTTGTATGAAAAAGGAAAAAAAAAAAAAAAAACCAACCCCAAAAAGTGATTTATTTTCATTCTTAAAGTTTAATGGAGAGAAGTAACACATAAAAATGCTATATTATGTCCTGACTGGATATTCTTAAATAGCCATGGAGGTCTATCACCATTATTTTTGGCCCTTGAGGAGAAAAGTCCCATTCTTTTTATTTTTCAGTATGCTTACATTAACTAAAAAGCCCTTATAAACACAAGAATTCCTTATGTGTACTAAATAGCACCCAAGGTAAACATAAAACCATGTACCCAAAGCTCTGTTATAATTTCTAAGGGAGAAATACCTACTTTGTAAAGACAGATACAGAATCAATGTTCTAGTCAGATATTAGCTGTTATCTAATGAATTGCTTTATGAATTAAACATTACATTACTGTTTACTTGACCATTTCTACCAGCTTTATAGATACCAAATGCCATTGACTGCAGTAGTTTGCCACTCAGGTTTGCTTCTGAAAGAGCAAAGGAAAATATAATGCATGTTCTACCCTCCTTTTTTGTAGTTAGTGAGAATTTTCACGGCACTGATATGCTCTCAGGTAGGTCTAAAGGCTGCAGGTGCATCAAGATCAGAGATTGGGAATGACTCCTTGAACCTCTTTCTTTTCTTGTTCCAGAATAGCCATGGGATGGCTTGAAAGGAGTGGAGCAACCAAGAGAAGGTGGGGGAGCTGCCTGAAAAAGTGGCCAAGCTGCAGGGATACAGTGCTGGCTAATTACTCAAATAGTGTTAGGAAATAGCCAGACAGTCATTTATTGAGCATGGTCCAACTGCGGCATAGACAGTCACATACGTGTGTAGCAGATCTGTTTCCACAAAGCTCCAGAGCTAAGATGATTTGCTGTTTATAACCAGTTGTCATTTATAGCCCTATCTGTTATAGCAGGCAGCACACAGCTCTTCACTATTGGCATGGAAAGCTGCATATTTTTTTCCAGCTGGGGACACTCATACCATTTAGCTTTAGGACCTAACTTAAGCCCAAGATGCTATTGCCTTAATCATTAAGGTTCTATGAAACATCCTTCTAACCTGCAGCTCTGTATTCACATGATTGTGTTCTTTCTTCTTTTCTTTTTACCCAGTTTTATCTCCCCTCTTTCATTCTTACAAAGGGAGCCTGTCCTTCAGTGTACTGGCTAACACTGAAACTCCTTGCTTTCCAGTCCTCTCCTTCAAAAGCCTGGTCACACAGACCTTTTCTTTTCCTATAGTAGAAGTTCTGACTCCATCTCCTTCTGCAGTTGATTGGTGGGGGGGGATTTGTGCACACAACTACAAAGAAATCTGTGTAGACAAACCTGCCATAAAGGTTCCAGTCTGAACAGAGGTAACACACATGGATTTGCTCTCTTTTAAAGGCTGATTTTTAATTTTTTGGCATTTTCAATACACTTGAAATTTATGACCACATAGATTGCAAAGGGATTTCTGTAGAACATACAAGAGGCTGAATCTGCCACAGTCCCTTCCATAGCAGAAATCTCCATGTATCTAGATTTTAAATCTGTGATTTCTCCTCTTACTTCACCCTTCCTCCCTGAAAGAAACAAATGAGACTAGTTTTAAAACAGGCTTTCAAAGATGTTTGGATGTGAGTTTTTGCACTGAACTCCTTTAGAAGTCTTTATATGCAAAGGAAGCAGGAACCAGCTTCTTACCACTTCTTGCAGAAAACAGGAGAAATCTCAGTACAGCCTTTTTTTGCTTCTATCCAGGCTGGTGACACAAAGGATGTTAGAGATCTGCTGCAAACAGCTGGAAATTTATTGATATAAAAATGCAAATTAAAACCTGTTGAACAAGGGACACATCAGTTAAATAAATACACACTATGCATGCTACACATATAATATTTTTATTCTGCAGAATAAAATAAATTTGAGCTGGTCAAAAAATGTCCAGAAATAATTGTCATTGTGAGTCCCTGCTATCACTAGAATACCTTTCTGTCCTTCTGAAAGCAGGAAAGAAAAGGTACTTTAAGCAGCACTTTAAAGGATTTCCTTGTTAAAAGCATTAGGATCTGGCTGGGAGTTCAGTGTAGTTATGAGTTTTATCAATTTTGCAGAAAAGATGGATGGAGGGATTATAAAATACTCTTGTTTCAAGAAACTTGTGTAATGGTGAACATTTATTTACATTCTGGTGCCTGGTGGAGATTGTCTCGACATATCTCACTTTAGCTTTCCCTTTAAACCCTCAGACTGCCTGTAAACCTTACCTGTGATATTTCTGTAAGGTAAACAAATCAACAGAGCAGATCAGGGTAGGACTGTATATTGGCAGGAAGATTCTGCTTACAGAACAGCTGGGTTATGAAATTACAAGGTTGCTCACATAATTCCTGGTGTACTCAGAGATGAGGACAGCTTCTCCATTTTTGAAAGACAGAAATTAAATTATATTTCAGTTCCTTAAATATGAACTAATTAATTTATCTATCAGAAAACAAGGTCATAATAGAGTTGATAATGAAGATTCACTTGCTTTTTATATGTCTATCTGATCAGAACTACAGTACTTGTATCCTTGCTGGGAGTGCATTAAGAAATTTGCTTAAGTGATTAAAATAGCTTTAGGTTACTGCTGGTGAAAGAGAAAGTGAAAATTCTGTACAAAGGGGGATAACAATGTCAAAGCAAAGGATTTAGATAGGAAATTAAGATCAAGTAAAACAGGTTATCAAAAGGTTTTATGTTGATCCCTTCAAATGCTTAGCATTATAGGACTGAATTTTAAGGAAGAACTTCTATTCCATGAAGAATGAGTCCCCACTTGTGATAGAAAAGCAATGGGGAAGTAATCAGATAAACAGACACTGCATCCTGAGCTGCATATAATTCCTTAAACCCAGATCTTTTGCTATGCCTCATATTAGTCTGAGTTCTAGTTAAAGTTTTCTCTTAAAGCCCATGGAACATAAATAAGGCTTGGACATTCTTTAGGTGGTCAAAACCACTCCCTCTCAATTAATTAAATCCAGCTAATACTTTAGGAAAAAAATTTCTTATCCTATCTTGTCACTTTAGATTATTAGGAACATACATTTTGTACAAGTGCAGTGCAACTTGATGACCTGCATTAAGGAGCTGGATGGCTGCTGGAAAGACGTGAATGAAGCTCATGGACAGAAAGATCATGAGAAATTGCTCTGACAGTAGAGCAAAGCTGGAGGAGTGTTTACTTGTCACTCAGTTCTTCATCACCACGCTTACCAGTTTATTTTTGTTAGGCCCCAAGGTTTTCATTTTGCAATCTGATTATGATTTAAGCAGAGCGGGGAATAACACATAGATGTCTTAGGAATATCCTTAGCAGTAACCCATGGATTTGTTGTGTCTCTGAGATACAATTCATGCTCTTTAATTCTCTTTGGCTAGGTGCACACTGAAGCATTAGTCCATCTGAATAATATACGTGCTGAAATTTAATACAGTGTCTCTGGTGTCCTGTCCCCTGACTGTTGATGCCACATTGCTATGACTTTCTTTCCTAGACAGTGATCTGAAGAATGGGAGAAACCAGTAAATAGCCTTCCTTAGGGAGTTATGGGTGAGGGACACTGTGGAAAACCAGATATTAGAACAAGTTAGCCTGTATCATTACCCTGAAGAGACAAGGATCATAGGAAACCAAGAAGTGAATAGTGAAATCTGATCAAAATCTCTGGCTTCTTCATGTTACAAAGGTAGAAACAGGGATAAGGAAAGGTGGATGAAGTAAAACCAGGGTCACCTGATGGGTTTATACCCCCATAAAATGGAGTCCTGCTTCACTCAATAATGTATAATGGGGGAAAGCATCTCTCCCACATACCCACATAAAGTAAAAGAAGCCTAGCAAAACCTCCAAGCAACACATGGCTTACAGCTGAGGGAACTTCAGATCCCTCTCAAGGGCATATGAATCCTAACAAGCCATTAATGATTTTAATCATTCAGCAGCCTTGGCACACTTATAATCAAGATAAGTCCATACATTACAGCTGTGGTGACTTATTACCCTTCTTTGCCACACTTCTGCAATGTGAGACAATGCTGAAAATGGACTTTAAGTGGACTAAGGCATAAGCATTCATAAAAAAAGGCACACGCTAAGCCTGAGTTATGCCTCCTTTATAATTGCAAGAGCCAGGACAGCAAAGTAGATGAGACGCTTCTTGACTGGGGATTAAATTAAACTACAAGCAACTGCAAGTAACTGTTAAAAGTGAAGGATAAGCAAATATATTTGCTTACATGAGATATCTTTCCATTGAAGGCAACAGTTGAAAGCGAATTCCGTGACCTTGTATGTCTGGAGTATTTAAAGTGACACTTGAAGGTATTAAACAAGACCATGTCCTTTTCCCTGCTACCTAAACTCAGCATTCAGCTGAGAGCTGGTGATTCTTGAACATAAATGGCACTTGCAGCAGGAAACTGTTCTTTCAGAGTTTCTCAGCTGCATTTTTCCTTTGGCAGTGGAGCAGCTGTTCCATGGGTGAAACATTCTGGTGAATGCTTGTGAATACGAGTTTTAGTGAAGCACAAGACAAAGCTGACGTAGAACACGCTTTCATGAGTGAATAGCTATTGCCCAATTTCTAGCCCTCAATTCCAACATGACCACCAGAGAAGATCTAGACTTTTCTTTTTATTGTAGCTGCTGCTCAGTAATGTTTACTCTGACCAAGGACTTTCTAAGTCCCACGCTCTGCCAGGGAGGAAGGGAAGCTGGGAGGAGGCAGAGACAGGACACCTGACCCAAACTGATCAAATTGATATTCCATACCACAGCACGTCATGCCCACTATATAAACTGGGGACAGTCACTCAGAAGGGTTAGATCACTGCTTGGGTCTGGCTGGGTATCTGATGGCGGGTGGTGAGCGGTTGTATTCATTCCCCTTTGTTATTTCCCTTGCCATTATTATTATTGGTGGCAGCAGCAGTGGTTTGTGTTATACCTCAGTTACTGCACTGTTCTTAACCCATGGGAGTTACATTCTTTTGATTCTCCTCCCCATCCCTCTGGGAGTGGGGGGAGGGGGGGAAGGGGGGGGAAATGAGAGAGCGACTGCATGAGTTACGGCTGGGCTTAAACCAATAAGCTTATCATTTTGTGGAATTAAACTTTCCCTATTACTGTTAATATTGTTTTCAAAGCTATATTAATGTCTCCACATGCTGTTCTGATTCTTTTCTCTATTATTGAGCCTTTCAGCTTTGTGCAGAAATAATTTTGTTTAGCTTTATATATTTAGAAAGCAAGGAATAGATAGGTTCCCCTGCAGTGGAATATTACAGGTAGCTCCAAAGTATAAATTCACCACATTTTCAAATACAGGTCCGAGACAGCTGAGAGAAGTAAATCTATATATTTATTGTAGAGAAAGCATAAAGAATGCATTTATATAAAATACCTTTTTGTGTGTGTGTGTCTGAAAGTGCAGAGATGAACCTATATCTCATTTCAGTAAGGAAGACTGGGGGTGAATAAATGGATTCATTTGGGTTTGAGAGCATTCATCAGAAAGGACCTCTAGAGTCAACCACCCACCTGGAGTCAGAGTCTATCAGAGCATGTTATTCTTGCATATTTTTTTCCTGCAGAGATCTGAGCTCAGTTGTTACTGATGAGAATTCTACCCAACAAAACATTCAAGATTCAATATTCACTAAATTCACTAAAGTGGATTTTAGATAGCATCATGGAAAATATGCAATTCCTGCTGTGTTGGTTTGGTCTATAAATCAAACTGCTAAGGAATAAAAACTATGCTCCATGCTTACAAACCTCATCAGAAAAGAGAAAAATGACAAATATCTGCTATGAAGTATTTGCAAAGCATCTGCAAAGCAAGAATTATTCACTAAAGGCATTTGTGAATAATTTCACATAATGAATAAATACTCACAGAGCCCCAACAGGAAAGATAGCAAAATTCATCAAATAAAATTGCTTGCTGCAAATCACTTATGCAACTCCTGTCTTCAAAACTTCAAAAGCAGTTGCTGTACTGTATATCATTCAAGCACCTTTAAATGACTGTTAATTCCATTCTAGTCCAAATTTTCTTACATGTAAAGTACCTCTTGGAAAATGCTATGCAGAATGAAGTTACTTGAAATTAAATTACTGTTCTAACAACCTCCTTTAGTT
Source organism: Bolborhynchus lineola (assembly GCA_025448015.1). NCBI lineage: Eukaryota > Metazoa > Chordata > Aves > Psittaciformes > Psittacidae > Bolborhynchus > Bolborhynchus lineola. Next base: position 43,026 of record JAOEHX010031542.1, read on the forward strand.
TCTACTATTAACCAGATTACTCCTGATGCCCAGATGTTTTAAGGTTTTCTGGGTTTGTTTTGATATGCTCAAAGGGCATGAAAGATGAGCTTTGAGGTTGAAGGGAATGGCAGGAAAGTCCACAGGAAAACAAACAATAGGAACAAGACCCTTTGGACTTAAGCTAAGTACTAAACCAAGAGTATTATCCCTTTGTCCTTTTCTCATCATTGAAGAGAGGGAAAGGCTCTGATAGATGTTGAATCAGGTACTGAAGATCTAAGCTAGTGGCTGTGCCCTGATCTTTATCTCAACTCCTTAAACACACAGAAGAGCATCAGATAATTGGTCTGTTACATAAAAATGGGTACCTGCCTGTGACGAAATGAAGTCCATGGGGGGTTTGGAGCAACTCAAACTCCTCAGTCAGGAGTCCTTAATCTACAGATCTATTTTGCCGTTAAAGAGTCTCAGTATTTGGGAGTCTGCACAGATGGAGGCTGAGTGGGATCAAGAGACAACATTTTTAATGCAAGACGAGCTCTGAGACATGATACAAGAGCTCCTATGCTTTGGCTGAAACCAGAAACCTGGCCACAACCCTCGCCAAACTATATTAGCCATGCAGGGTATTGAGGCTAAAATGCTCATATCAAAACCTGCAGACTTCTGTATCTCTCATTCATGCAAATTAAGACTTTTTTTTCCCAAGAAAATAGACTTCACATAAAGCTTAGACATACGGCCTCAGCAGCAATGCCGAGAGGATTTTGTTGCTCCTCTCAATAGACACGAGTTTTTCACTACCAGGAATTTAAATCCTTTCAGTGCTCTTACCCTACCAGAGCTGCAGGGAGCTGAAGATTCCAGGAAAATATTACAGACCATAATTGTATGTCTCATTTGAAAACAGGTCTAAAAAAACTATCTTGTTCAGAAGGTCATAAATGGATGCAAATTTGATGAAAAATTACTGTAGTAACATTAGTACTGATAAAAGTAAGCTAATGTGCATCTCTTAAGGTATTGTGAAAGAGTTTACCTCTCTTTCTACTTTTTCGAATGCTGTTACAATGAACAGATAGGGCTAAGTGAGGAAACCCAGAGACACAAGGTACAGAAAGTTTTCCTTGGAAGCAGTCTGAATGTAACCTTTGATTCAGTTAAGGTGAGCTGAGAATGCATGTCAAGAAAGGAACTTGTAGATCACTAGTTCTGTCAAACTGTTCTTGCCATATTTTCACTCCTAATTTGAGCATTTTTGCTGTGAAGTCTGCAAGCAAAATGACTGCTCATGGTGTACTTCATGTTTAAAAGAGAAAGAATGAAAGAGAACAGGGATCTGTTAAACATATGTGGGAAAAAAGAGAAAGTAAGAATAAAAAGGCAAAAAATAGTGATTCAATCAAACAAAAACATCTGACTGAGGTTGTGTTGGAATGAAGCTCAAAGAAGAAAACAGGGAAGAAATAAAGAATGGGTACCAAAGAAGAAAACAGTGTTTGAAACTTTTGTATACCATAGAAGAAAGAATACCAGCAGCATGTAATTCATTCATCAGTGTGAATGTGCTACCTGCTCGACTACAACCTTTCTTCAGTAGGTCAGTCCTGCATGCTTACATACACAGAGATGTTGGGTTAGGCTGGGAAAATTGTTCTGAGTAAGCAGATATATAGAAAACTTTTATAGGTATAAGTGAATGTGAGCATTATACAACAGGAACTCACACACATATGTACATACTGATGTGTCCGAAGTTCTTCTATTTCCTAATTAAATTTCAGCTGTTTAAATGATGTTTTGTAATTGTTTCAAAGTCAATGAGTGTGTTCCTCCTGATTGAATGTTGTTAATAACAAAACTCATTTAATTTTTTTTTTGGTTAGGTCTTCGGTGAGGTCAACAGTTCAGTATAAGAATGCTGCTTTCTGACATTTCTTCTGAAAGTCATAACCAGTTTCTGAATTACAGTTAAATATTCTTAGAGGGAAAAGTAAATAATGTAAGCAAAATCTGAAATATAATCTGTTAAGTGTTGTGAGCCACAGAGAACAGACAAATAAAAGGTTGATTTTTCATGAAAAAGGCTATGAAATACTCTGATATGAAAAAGTGATAGCAATCTTACTTTCCTAAAATGCTTCAATCAATATGTTATAAATCGTGGGTTTGTGTTGGAAAGGACCTTAAAGCTCACCCAGTTCCAACCTCCTGCCACGAGCAGGGACACCTTCCACTAGAGCAGGCTGCTCCAAGCCCCTGTGTCAAACCTGGTCTTGAACACTGCCAGGGATGGGGCAGCCACAGCTTCTCTGGGCACCCTGTGCCAGCGCCTCACCACCCTCATAAAAAAGAGCTTCTTTGTATCTAATCTAAATCTCCCATCTTCCAGTTTACAGCCATTCCCCTTCATAGTAACCCTACATGCAGTTGTCAAAAGCCCCTCTCCAAGTTTCTTGTCATTCCCTAGAGGCACTGGAAGCTGCCTGAGAAGGCTCAGATTTGGATTAACAGTAACATCCACTCCATAATTATATTATGACTATACTATAATATTTAGAGTCTGACTAGGCACACCCGTGGTAGCAATGAAGATCTGATTTTTGAGTTAAGATCTTTTACATGAAGGCTTTTTAACTTCAGTTACCTCATATCTGGGTCACAGATGCTAAGGACATATCACTCGAGGAACATGGATGGCTAACAATACTGGTTCATAGCTACTTTTTGTACTGAGAGCCGTGCGCCTAGTCTTGGTTCTCGGAAGACCATCAGGTTGCTTCTGATTGACCAGAAAACTAGAGAAGAATTTTTTATCTTATATGAAAAACATCCACTGGAATAAATCATAAAGCCTGGCATAAAAGAAAACTGTGACATATATAAATGAAATTTGAAATATGGAGTATCATGCAAATGCAAATCCAAATCTCCAGTGATGATCAAAAAAAAATCCAGATTCCTCCAAATCAGTTCATGTTCATCAAAGCAATTCCTGAAAAAGAAAATTCCTAACCAAGTAATATATATTAAAAATTGTATGTTAAAAAAAAGAGGGTTGGAGAAAAAGGGAAAAGAGGGAGAGAGGAAAAGGCTGGTCCTTATTCTATGAATGAGAAAGGGTGAAATGAGCCCATGAAGTGGACTGTCTATTCCCTGCTTTGCCCACAAACTGGAAAACTGTAGCCAGTTCAGGTGAGTTACACTAAAGAAACAGGGATTAACTGCGTATTTCTGAATCATGGCATCATTACAGCTCGGCCTGCACCCAGCCCAGCCAATTCCTCACTGCTGCAATGCACAGCCCAGTGCTGTGTGACCTAATCCCTTTTGCTTTTAGCCTTGCTGGAACTCAGATAGGCAGATTCCTTCACAAACAAGAACGGCTGAGAGTTGCTTTATTTTTTCTAATAAACTGCTCTTGCCTGACAACTATCTTACAGCTTGATGGGATATTTAATACCAAAATCATGTTTCATAATGAAATGTTGTATTAGCCTTAGTTTCCCTGCAGTCTCAAACTGTAATAGTGTTTTCAAATCACTGTGTGATTGGTTTCCTTCCCCCCTCCCATAAACAATGTGCAATTCCTGTAATATTATTTTTTCTATTACTTTGATTCCCCTAAGGTTCCAAAACTATTTTCACATTCACTGTGTTTGTATCTTCAGCCTTTTCTTGTTTTGTAGCCTTGGAAGCATATTTCAAAATCTCATTCCTGTGTTGCCTTGGTTTGTCAGGAGTGGAGGTCTTCACAGACAGAGTAAATAAACCAGGTTATTATTACTATTATTATTATTATTACTATTACTATTACTGCTTTGGTGGCTTCTTAAACTTGTGTGCTCTTTTTACAGTAGCTAATGCAGTAAATATCCCGGGAAAGGCCCAGAAGCAGTACTGAAATGGTTTTCCATCTTTACTTTATAATCATTTTGCTGCAACACCTCATAATGTCATTGCTTTGACTCTTATCCTGAAGCAGGGGCAATTCATTCTTCCGTTCCCCAACTTCCTCATGCTTACACAACTCTGTAGCATAAAGTTTAAATTAAAAAAGTCAGCAGAGCTCAGTAGATGGTGAACCACTCCAGATTTTCCCTGTAGTATTAGCAAAAATCAACATGGAGACATTTGCAGGACATGTCTGAGCACCTCTCCATAGACATCACCTAACAGAACAGTGCCTACCTAAAATACTGCAGCAAACCAAAAGAGTCCTCAATTGCCTGCCATTCACTTAAGTCATAGAATTCTAGAGTGGTTTGTGCTGGAAAGGACCTTAAAACTCATCCAGCTCCAAACCCCTGCCAAGGGCAGGGACACCTTCCACTAGGGCAGCTTGCTCCAAGCCCCTGTGTCCAACGTAGCCTTGAACACTGCCAGTGATGGGGCAGCCACAGCTTCTCTGGGCACCCTGTGCCAGCGCCTCAGCACCCTCAGAGAGAAGAACTTCTGCCTAATATCTAATCTAAGTCTTTCCTCTTCTAGTTTAA
>JAOEHX010031543.1:0-21190 GCA_025448015.1 Bolborhynchus lineola
TCAATGTTCTTAAGTTACTGCTGCACATGTTGAAGCTAAACAGCTAAAAATCCGCCTGCCAATTGGAATTAGTGACTGAATCCCTGATTTTGCATTGCTTGCACACACAGCTTTGGTCCACTGGTTTATGGACTGCTATTTATGTTCTTTTGCTTATTCATCTTATGTCTGAACTATAGAAAAGCCCAAAAGACATTTGAATACACCAATGTAATCTCTCAGCAAAGTTCTTAATGAGTGTGCCTTGGACAGAAACAAAGGAATGGAAAATATATTTTCTTCTTTGGGTTCCTTCTACATATGCCAAGAAAAAATTGCTCTACACAGTATCAGCAATATAAATCTAATCCTGCTTAGAAACACTTGTTTAAGAGATAAGGACCAGAAACCAAAATATATAAGAATTTGATGCTAGGTCTGCAACCGTTGCTTCACAACAAATGATAGGAGGGATTTATTTTCCTGTATTTCTCCTCTCAGGGAATTCATGGCTTTTGCTTCATGACAGATAAAAATATTTTTAATAACACTGCAACAAGGAATTCAGTGTGTGATTCTTAAAACTAAGGCAAGACAAACAAACCCTTCTCTGCTTCAGGATCATGAGTGATCAAAGAGGAACATCTGAAACAGCTCCAGTGCTGCCTGGTACAATTCCATTCGTTGATGGCTCACTCTTTGTCATACAAGTATAAAATATCAGGACTATTTAACACATTCATACCCAGTCCTTTTTTTACACTTCATTTCTGTTCTTATTATGAAGCCTTGTCAGACAACTAGATCTCTGTACCTTCTGGTTAATTAGCATCCTTACCAAACCACTCACAATATTACCCAGTGCTAAGGGAGACTCACTAGTTGCACAAGCACACATCCACTCATCCACATGCATCCACACACAGGCTATTTAGATTGAATTATTATTCATAAATTAGTCTTAATTAGACTGTTCATCAGTCTGAGAGATTATGTTCCCCTATTATGAGTAGCATTAAATTACTACTTAAACTTCATTACCATAGCTTGTTTTTCATGTGTGTTTTTCCCCACAGTTTCAAGGTAACATGATCTTATTGTTGGCAGGATTTTGACATTGCCCCAGCTTGGCAATAACTCCATGATCCTGGTTCCTTATGTTGCACAAGAGGGGAATAGTTATGGCACAAGATCTTATCAAGTAAAACCAGCTGACAGGGAAATGAAGCTGAGGGCCATGAGGATGATCAGGGGACTGGAGCACCTCCTGTATGAAGATAGGATGAGAAAGTTGGGGCTGTTCAGCCTGGAGAAGAGAAGGCTGTGTGGAGACCTCAGAGCAGCCTTCCAGTATCTGAATGAGACCTCTAGGGATGCTGGGGAGAGACTCTTCATTAGGGACTATAGTGAGAAGACAAGAAGTAATGAGTTTAAACTTAAACAGGAGAAGTTTAGATTGTATATGAGGAAGAAATTCTTTACTGTAAGGGTGGGGAGGCACTGGAATGAGTTGTGCAGGGAAGTTGTGAATGCTCCATCTCTGATGGTGTTCAAGGCCAGGCTGGACAGAGCCTTGGGCGACATGTTTTAGTGTGAGGGGTCCCTGCCCATGGCAGGGGGTTTGGAACTGGGTGATCTTAAGGTCCTTTCCAACCCTAACTATTCTATGATTCTATGATCAGGATCTGGCCCATATTGCATTCCCAGAGGTTTCATACATGTGGTTCTACATCTACATCCTATGTAGAATCTTGCATTTCCAGCAGATTCTCTGAAAGGTAGCTCCTGACTTAAGGATAGGGTTTAAATGACCATTGCTCTAAGAGACTTAGATACTGAAGAGGAGGTGGATAAACTGTCCTTAGCGTTTTCTATTTCCTAGCATGGGTGTTCTTGGCTTTCGTGTGTGGCCCTTATAGATCGTTTCGAGAAAAATCCATCTCCTTTCACTGAGACCTGAGCAGTTTTCCCAAGTGCAAGTTTTCTACTATAAAATCACACATCAAAATAGAATTTGCTGTCCTGACCCTCACAGAGGCTGATTGAAGCTTTGGGAGGGCTTAGCTGGACAGAAAGGGTCAATGTACAAAGTGGGGAAGTAATTTCTTTTTCCTATAATTTTTTATATAATTTAATGCCTGCTCTTGACTTCACAGTCAAGCTGTTTGCATGCAATCCAGGCTCCTGTGTCTGGAAATGAGACTTTGGATTTGGCATCTGCAGGAACAACTGCATCTTTCCACTTTTTTCACCAGAAAATATCCATTTTGGAGCACTGTGTGCAGTTCTAATGTCCTCAACATAAGAAGGACTTGGAGCTGTTGAAGCAAGTCCAGAGGAGGCCACAAGGATGATCAGGGACTGGAGCACCTCCCATGCAAAGACAGGCTGAGAAAGTTGGAGCTGTTCAGCCTGGAGAAGAGAAGGCTGTGTGGAGACCCCATAGCAGTTTCCAATATCTAAAGGGGTCTACAAGGATGTTGGAGAGTGTCTCTTCATCAGGGACTGTAGTGATAGCAAAAGGGGTGATGGATTCAAACTGAAACAGAAGTTCAGGTCAGATATAAGGAAGAATTTCTTTACTATAAGGGTGGTGGGGCACTGGAATTGGCTGCCCAAGGAAGCTGTGAACGCTCCATCCCTGGCAGTATTCAAGGCCAGGTTGGACAGAGCCTTGGGGGACGTGGTTTAGTGTGAGGTGTCCCTGCTCATGGCAGGGGATTGGAGCTGAGTGATCTTAAGGTCCTTTCCAGCCCTAACTATTCTACTATTCTATGATTCGTCGATGCCTTCAGCTGAGCAGCCAGTTTTCCCTTTTCTCCATGATCTGTAACAGAGTGCACCCTCAAATGCTTTTTTATTTTGCTTGTGACACAGTCAGGCAAGAGGCAAGAAACCTCAGAAAAATAATTATACAAGCAGCCAAGAAGAAAAGACAAAACAAACTGTCTTACTGAGGCAGAGACCTCAGAGCTCATTTATTTCAACTTCCAATTTGCGCTGAGATTTTCCAATTTGCTGATGTTCAGAAGTACATTGAATCTTGGCTCAGGTACAAGATCTCAAAGTTGGGTTTTTTTTTTCCATTTTCTTTTTTAAAGTAGAATTTAAATCCACAGCAGCAGAGGAGACAGACAGAAGAGCTGGCAGATGAAGCCTGCCCTTTCCAGGATGGGGAATTTTCAAGCTCGGTGATAGGTTTCACAGACAGAGAATTGTTTTCTTTACATTTCAGTTGTGCTGTGATACTGAAAATCATCAAAGCTAATTTCCTTGTTGTTAGAACTGTGAGGGAGAAAAGAAACATTGCTGGGTTATTTACTTCATTGATACATTTTCTTTCCTTGGGATTGCAGTATCCGTGATTTTTCTTGATGATGTCCAGCTTGTCTAACTATGATATTGAAGTGTTCTGCAATCTATTACCTCTCTTCAACCAAGGCTTCCAGGTACAAGCAGGACAAAAAAAAACAACTGTCAAAGTGTGTTAAACTTGATTTTTGTTCACTTGAGGACTACTTTGAAGGAGAGTGCATGAGCAGCTGGGTGGAACTTTTGACACTTAGCCAGGACTAACCTGCTACATCATTACAAATCAATCGTAATTAAAAGCATCTATTAATTTTCTTTGCTTCTTAGTATCCTTCTTTATGTGCAAAACTCCAGTAAAATTGCTCAGTGTTGACTCTTCTTTGTGCCTGGTCTCTTTTCTCAGTGATAAGACAAGAGGAATCGACCTCAAGCTGCACCAAGGGAGATTTAGACCAGATTTCACAGATAGGGTGATGAGATATTGGAACAGGATGCCCAGGGAAGTCTTGGCAGTCCTGGGGTAAAGGTTGGACTTGATGATCTTGATGGTCTTTTGCAAGCTAGTTTATTCTATGATTCACTTGATAGCATGCCCCATGGTTTCTTCAGTGTCATAAGTCATAATGATTGACAATTGTTGCTGCTAATGTAAAGACACTGGGAAAATGAAAGTTTACTGGTAAAGTAGTTTGTGTAGAGCACATTTAGGCTTCATGAGAAATTTTTGGTATCACAAATGCCCAACATACAGGTGAGGACCTATTGGAAGCAGCACTGTTGAATACCATAACTCCCTCAAATAACTGCTGAGGTGACTGTCTTGTGAAGTGTTAGTAATTCTGGATACTGCCTTCAGAGTGCCATTTCAAGGCAATATTACCAATAGGAAAATATATTTAGCATTACAGTGACCCTCCAAGTACTGGAATAGGTTAACTGCTGGAGCTATCTGTTTCCTGCTACTGCAGTTTCTTTGCCTGACTGCTCACACTTTCAAGATCAAGGGACCACATCCGTATATTGGCAATTTATCTCACTAGTTTTTCCCTCCCGGCCAAAAAAAGAATATGGGGTGGCCAAAATTTCTCCTGAAAAATATAGAAAATCTACCAGAATATACGGTTTTCTTTGCTCAGGTCTCCGCCCTGGATGGCCACTCAGATTAGGCAAAGTGTTTTCAGACACTGAGTTGTTACTGCTTTTCTTCAGCAGCAGAAGTTAAGGCCAAATGTGAATCTAAGGATCTAGATAAGGGTATCAGTCATGCCAGTTTGTTCCTTGCTCTCTATGCAGGAGGTAACAGCCTGAGAAATGTGATGAGCTAAGCTTGAAATTGTGCCCTACTACACTCTGTTTTGGACTTAGCAGGAAAGTGGGTACTACCTAGTTGCATAAATGGAGCACACACTACGGGAAGACTCATGCAAAAAATGAAAGCCACAGTGTTATTTTCACTGGGGGTCAGTAGCAGGAAGAAAATATCAGTGAAAATTAAAAAGAGAACAAGGTACAAGAGCATGAAGCCCAGGAAAAGGAATTTCCCCTAAGAGTGAGAAAAAAGGTATGCATGAGAATGATAGGCATGAATCTGCAAGACAGGGTTTGGGCAGGGAGAAAAGCACTAAAGGGACAGGATTTGTGGACATGGGGCTAAGCTTTGAGTCAGGACACCTAAGATCTCTCACCAGTTCAGTCATGATCTGCCCTCAGGTGAATTACTTGCTTTCTACAGACATCTAATTCTCTTTCTGCCCTTCATCTATCAGCCTTTAGAAAGAAGGTTCACTACAGCAAGGCCCATCTTTGGTAGCTGTGTGAGGAGTGGCACAGTGAAATCCTATCAGTAATAGAATCATAGGATAATTGTTCAGCTTGGGGAAGAGAAGACTGAGGAATGCACTCATCACCCCTCAAGGGGGGTAATGGAGGGAGGTGCTGATCTCCTCTGCTGACCAGCAATAGGACATGGACATGGAACGAAGCTTCATCAGGGAAGTTCAGATGGGACATGAGGAAAAGGCTCTCCACTGAGAGGGTGGTCAGTCACTGGAAGACTGGCCAGGGAAGTGGTCACAGCACCAAGCCTCTCAGAATTCAAGGAGCATCTGGATGATGCTCTTAGTCAAATGGTTTAGTTTTAGGTAGTCCTGCAAGGAGCTGGACTTGCAAGGAAAGAGTACATCTGAAGAGAAGCCTACAGCTTGGATGGATCTGGGATCCAAAGCAAACAGGAAGTGGGTTGGAGTGAACAAGAACACTGGTTATAGATGGTCCCCACCTTGTTTAGTGCACCAAGACCCCAAATGAATTCATGGATCGGGAGTTGTCTGGGGCCTCCAAATGCAGCCATGACCCTTAGCAGTAAGCCAAGTGGGTTCACATTTCCAGGGTGGCTTTGGAAGGTCAGGAGAGGGACAGCTCTATTTTTCTGGTGTCACCCTTCCACAATTTCTATTCAAGTGTTGTTGTAAAGGCATCAGAGAGTCACTGGGTATGGAGCAGCACCTCTAGCAGAAGGAGTGGTGAGAGTTACCTACGGGAGAAGTCTTAGGATAACTGAATGTGATGACAAACTTCTCTCTCACCTGTACCTGTGCTCCTTCCAAGTTCATCATGTTGAACTTGTATCCTAGGTCTTCTTTAGCTGCCTTGATCGTATGGTTTTAGAAACCTCATGATGTGAAATAAAAATAAACAAATGAAAGAAGCTATTGAAAACATTACAGGCCATAATTTTAATAAATGTTGGCTCCTGTCACTATGTTCTCCAGTATTTATAGTTTTATATACTGCCAACAGATCCAAGTGTTTTGTCTTTCTGACAAACATTTCATGCAATCATAAATTAACTCATTTTTTCAACAAAATCTGACATCAGCAGTTAAGCTGTCAGTATATAGAAGTACTAGGGTTGGCAAATCCTCATCTCATCATGAAAACAAAGAGCTTTAAATGCATCCCAGACAGTGAGCTAAGTGTGGCTGGGCTGTGTCTGCTATTGCAGGCCACATTGGTCACAGAGCTGACAGGCTGTGATTCTGCAACTCATGCATCAGCTAAAAGGGCTATCACAGACATTGGCCTTATTAATAACCCCGCACAGATATGCAAGAGCAACTCCTGTGCTTTCAATGAATCTAGGGAGCTGAAAGCTTCTTCATTGTTTCTTGCTGCCTGTGTTGAGTCCATGCGTTATTAGTTTAGATCTTAAGAGTTCTGCACTAGGACTGTGCTAATATAAACATACACCAGACTGATAGGAGGTTTTTGTATTCATTTGATGCTGGGATGCACCTGCTTTCTGATTGAGTAGGTACTTTGGACAGATAGAACTGCTACCACCTCTTTTGAGAGAACTGCAGAGGAGGCAGAGCTGCCCTGACCTATGCAGAAGCTCAGGAAGAGCTCTGTTCATAGCTTTGATCCACAAGAATCTTTCACACTGAGCAAAGGCTCATGCTTAATAAAAATAGTAGTTTAATTTCATGAACTGCTCTATTTCTTAATGTTCTTAAAGAGAGGTCTTCTCCACAGACTTCCTCAAGGGGACATCCTGCCTGCAGAAACCTGTCAAGCATAGTGCTGTTAAGGCATTCCTCAAAAGGGGGAAATTTTTCAACCTTCCAACATATACATGTCTTCTCTGTGCAAAGATTGTAGATGAAATAACATGTACAGCAGGGGGGATGGAGCTAGATGACCTCAAGGTCCTTTCCAACCCAAACCAGTCTGTGATTCTATTCTATAATTCTATAATAATAATAGCAATAAATTGTTCCTTGATGGAGCTGGGGCAGAAGGCAAGAGAAAGGAAATGTACCAAGGCTACTACTGACACACTTGTATTTGATGTGGAGGTACAGGCGCTTCTGAAAGAGCGCTTGGAAAGCTTGAGAAGTTTGGGTGCCTATGAACCAACATAAGTCCTTCCAGAAGTCTGGATATTAACAGATATCACCAAAGCTCAGTCTTGAAGGTCTAAGGTTAATGGTGAACAGGGATTTTATCCCAGTTCCAAGCATTCATTTCTTAAAGGAAATGGCTGATCTTAGTATCAGGGAGTAATGTACAGAGGAGGTCCAGCTCACATTGCCTGGACATCAAGCTGGCCACGTGTGTGCAATGCTCCATGAGCATTTTTTATTTTCTTGGGAAGCTGATTTTCCTATCCCAGGTGAGGTACTGCACCAGTACAGCTATACATCTCCAACTAGAAACTAATTCATGCCAATATAGCTATGAGCAGGACTGAGCAAATTCAGTTTTTTGGTGCATGCTGAAAAGGACTGGCTGTTTAATGTAGATTGGCAAATTGTCTAGGTCAAGTTTTGGGAGACTGTGAAAAGATGCTCATAATTCACTCAGTTCCCACTGTGTAAACATAAGTACTTAGCCCCATTTTAGACTTTTTGGCACATCCCACCTGGATTAATGGTTTAGAGCCAAATAAGTTTTATGACTCAATAGAGACCACCTGGTTCATAAGACCCGTGTCATATATAGGGCATGGTCAGGCATTTCACGATGCTTGCAGAACTAAATGAAATCTTAAAGTTGGTGGGAACATTAGTAAAAACCTTCACTGTGCTTTGGAGTTAACTTCTAAGTGACTGGGGAATTTGTGATTCAGGAAAATTCTCCACTGAGGAAAAAGTTTCTATAAGCCTGTTTTGACTCCAGACTTCTGCTTGCATGGGGACAAAGAAAGAGCTGGCTTCCTGAACTAGCCAGAGTGGAGCAGCTCCCTTGTGCATCTCAAAGCCAAACAACAACAGCCTCTGTTGATATGATTCTATGATACATTCTGCAGTTTCCAAGCCTGTTTTGGGACTGGGTGTGTCAATGGAGGGCAATAGAGGACAGTAAATTAAAGATATCTAACATTCAGTTTATACAGAGTTAATTACTAAGTTGAAGAAAATAAGTGCTTATGCTTTAATAAGAGGCAGCCTTCAGATTCACTAGTGACAATAAAAGCATAACTTGCATTTTTTGTTTAGTGTTCCTACTTCAGCTGATGTCTGCTCTCATTCATCATATCTTTTCAACGTCTTGGCTTTCCTCCCAGGCAGGAGATGTTTGATTTTATGTTTGGGGTTTTTTTTCCTAAAAGGAATAGAATATAATAGGAACCATTTTCATTTAGTTGCAGCAAAATATACAAGGAGCTAAATAATATCTGAATCAATAAGGGGTGAGACCACATGTCTTACTGTTTAAAGATTTAAACTTTGCTTATTTCTCCATTCTTCCAAAGTGAAAAAAATGTGATTCTTTAATCATTTGAAAGCAGTATAGACATATGTTCGGGGAAGGCTTCTGTTTGTTTATCATTGTCTCTAGTGTGCTGTGTTCCTCTTGTCTTCACTTGTTTAATACAAAGCCTTTCAACGTCTTTTCTCTCAACTACTTTGTTGAGGAGTGCATGGAGTACTTAATGCAGTATAATGCTCAAAGTACCACTGACATCTTACTTTTACAGTTGTAAAAGAAGAATTTCAGTTTTTTTGCTTTTGGGAACAAAGGGAAGGAAGATGGAAAGCAAGGTAAAAAGGGTAGGTAATGATTTTCCCTAGCAGAGCTAGGCTAAGAGCAGATTTGGCGGGTCTTCACAGCTTTGTCTCCAACAGTTCGGGTTCTTTGTTGATTTCAAACGCTGCTGAGAAATCTTCTTATTACCTGACTTGCACTCTGGGCTTCTGCTGCTGACCACCCAAGAAGAAAAGAGAGAAGCATGAGGAAAATGTTCCTGAGAGCAAGGTTTGGGCACGAAAGGATTGTAAGAAAGGTAAGGCTGGTTTGTGTGACCTCATGCTTTGTCTGCTCCTCAATAATTTCTGTTTTCTAGCAAAATACAGCTCATTTTAATAATGCTGTGAATTCAGTCCCCACTGGAGGATGTAGGCATAGTCCAGGTATTTACCCAGTATCTTGATACAAAAGGTCAAAACAAGTATGAAAGTCCTGGCAGGAAACAAGGATGAATTCAGTACAATTTCCTCACCACAATCTAGAAAGACCAGAAGTGTTTGGAAACAGAAGTGGCTTTTTCTCTTAGAAACTGTTTTTTTTTCTTTTACCACAGATTATTTGCACCACAGCCAGGGGTACAGTTGCTTTCTAAGGCAGTGATTTCTCCTTCCCATCCACTAAACCTAAGCTTGTTTGCTTAATGAGTTGATATATCCGAGCAAAGTGCTAATCACATCATTCCCTGGTTCTATGTTAAATGTAAATAGGGGGAGGCCTTAACTGCATCATCCCAGTGTTCAGTTTGTCTTGGAAATCCTTGCAAATCCAGCCATCATAATCCCAGTCTTCCCATGCAATTATTCTTGAGTATGTGTTTAAATACTTTCCTGAAATGGAATTTTTTCCTCAATTGGGCTCAAGTGGCTTGTCTAAAAGCAGGCTGTACTGCAAGATTATCGCTTCAACAGGTGGTTAAAACTAGTCAAGATTCTTGTAGTCTTTAAACACAAAGGTGTAGAGCAATAATTAGAAATCAATTGTATAAGGATCTTTGACAAATCCATTGCAAGAGTCTGGATGATTCAAGAATAGTTCACACCAAAGCGAACATCCAAACACTGGACTGGACTACTTGGTCCAAAAACTTCAATTTATTACTCTTATAAACAAGTGTATAATAAAAGTGTAGTACCGAAACATCTATAAAGCATTCATTCCACCTGCCTTCACAGGCCAACAAACCATTTTTAACAGCCTGTGCCTAGTCTTATTATTGAAAACTCAAATGCCACCACTATAGTGTGTCATGAAAAGAAGACCAAGGGCTTTGCCATGATATCCTCCAGTAGTCATAGGAGACAGGCAGTGCAAAAATGCTACAGAAAAAGACAAAAATTCATCTCCACCACCCTGATCTGGGAGGCACATCTCCCAGGGATATGAGTGTGCCAGTGAGACTCACCAGCAAAGAGACAACTTATCCCCTATGTGTGTCTGCAGCAATCTGCAGTGATTCAGAGAGAAGTAAAATCTTCCTCTAAAACATCCCAGGAGACAAATTATACCTAAGAAGCAAGCAGTTCCTCCTCTAGGCAGCTGGCAGAAGCCCTGAAGAATGACAATGATGTATTCAATGATCTAGGCTTCCTTGTCAAACTGATGGCATCACCTGAAAGCATCAGCTGCTTCAAAGGAAGTTGCAAGAAATAAAGCTGGCATCTAAAAAGAAATAAGAGGATAAGAGGGGTTGTAGGTGAGGAAAACTTTGTCTGGCATGTAGGTCTGGATCATTTCCAGTCTTCCTATAGTATACTATAGACAGATGCTCTATGAAATGGGGAAGAAATAAAGGAAAGAAAAAGAAAACATACTCTCTGGCTTACGGGGAGATGAAACTATGCCACAGACCAACAGAGATAAGTATATGACATGGACATTTGAAATATCCAGGAAGAGGTACGTATGTTTGCTTAAATATAATTGCAAATATGCACCAAAGACATTTAATCAGGGAAGAGACAGTCTCAGAAAGTTTCCATCAGTGAAGTGCCTTCTGATTGCAGAGGCTTATAATGAAGTTAATGAGGATAACACTTTAATCATAGATAGCTGCTGTTGTGCGGAGTATAATAGCCACAGTATTTAGCCTGGATTTTTTCTTTGACAAACACAAATTTAGATCATAATGGTCAGATGTTTGGCTCCCAATTCTCAACCAAGTCAATTAAAATTAGAGAGAATAGGAGAGTTCTTGCTGAGAGACGAATGGGCCCAAACTCTTTTGAAAGGCAAATCTTTTTTGTTCACATCTCTACACACTGATTTAGGAACTTCGCAACTTAGCATTGGCTACTGAATTTAAATTAAGAGCCAAAAGATACTACACTGCTTTATGAACACAGTTAATGAATTAAGCTACCCAGTATGTCCTCAAGGTAAGTAGCAATCATTATTTGAATTTTAGAAATGCAGAAAGCTAAGGCCAAGCAATCTCTGAAGTATCCGTCAATGTGCCTAGTTCAGGCTACCCACCTTTTGGTTTTCCAGAGGCTTGTTCAGCATTCTGCTGACAGCCAGTGCAAGAATTAAGCCAAAGGACAAAATCTGGAAAAATACCATAAGCACTTTCAATTTAGGTGTCAGAGGATGAAAAACTGGATGTCTGTGTCCCCTGCTCTGCACCCTGCATGGTGAGAATAAGGAAACGTGTGGCATCCCTGCAAACTCAACAGGGAGAGGTTACCATCCCATGGGCAGTCACGCATAGCCTGGCATTAAATAGACTGGTAATATTTGTGCAAGGTGTGTTCAAGTGCTCAGTAGAGTGCATGTGTTTGAATCAATCATGTAGCTTAGCTGCTTCCGTCTGCTTGGGGTCCTTGGCTGAAGGAAAGGTTGCAATGCAAGGAGGTTATTTTCTCCTTGAAGGTGCTACTATGGTGGACCTAGTCCAGATCCAGATCTGTGTTGCCTCTAGGCCTTCCCATATTCAAATATCCCATCACTGAAAAGAAAATCTGAATCATATCTTTTACTGAAGCTAGTTTACTGTTCAGTAAAAGCTACAGGAGATGTTGCAACAGAAGTTGCACAAAGACGTCCTAGTCCTACCTCCATTTACATACTTCAGTTAAGGATTATCTAATGTGCTGTGAACAGAGCAAGGGCTGGAGAGAACCTTCTTTTCAACACAGTTAGGTCTTCCAGCAGCACAGGCAGGAGGCCGTCCAATGTGAAAGGCATGTTCCCAAGTCTGAGGTTGATGATGGTCCTATACTCACATATTTAGGAATTAAATCTGAAGCTGCAACAGTTATGTCTTGCGGCAGAAATCTGCACCAAAAAGAAATGAAATGAAGATGCCTAGTTGGTAGTGGTGGGTCACCTTCAAAGTGAAAACTTATTTTCGGGTAACTATAACTACATATTCTGAATGTTATGTACGGTATCCAGATTTCTAGGAGTGTAGCAGCACGGAAAATTGATCTTGTAATGGAGAAATCTAAAGGGAAATTGAATAAAGTTGGAAGCTTGCACACTCACTGTCTGCTGCTTGAACGAGTCAGCAGCTGTTGTCGATGCAGCCCGGTACTCCTTTGGATAATATCCATAAAGCATGGTTTCAAAGGAGAAATTTTTCAAACTCTAACAAAGGAAAACATCGGGAGGAAGCATTTTCCTTCTATTTATAAGGTAGGTGAAAGACATGGTTGTGCTTATTCCACAACTTGTTTCAAGAAGAGCAGCTGGTGGTTTTCCCTTAATTCAGAGATGATACCACCCTACTGCACATGAATGAGTTACCTCTCCAGGGCCTGCAAGTCCCTGCTATGGTTAACAGCAGTCCTTTGGTAGCATGGCCTTCCTGAGGACAGCAAATTTTATCCCTGCCAGATTACATTACTTTAATCTTTTAAATGATCTTTTAATAGCGCACATTACAGCTTCCTACCTTCTCCACACAATGGTGCAACAGAAAAGGAAAAATACTGAAAAGATTTCAAAATCTTCTACCCAGAAATATGTCACTTCTTGGATGAAAGATATAAGCAGTGTGAAGAACTCGGTGTCCTCCACATTTGTCTGGTTCAGCTTTCATTGTTGAGCTGACATCCCAACTTAAAGATCCTGAATTCAAGGGGAAGGGAAAACTGACACAAATTATTCCATCAGTAAGTGTTTTGAGAATGAAGCTCAAACTTAGATAACCCAGTTCGACACAGATTTCATTTCTCTACATTTCAAAAGCAAGTCAAAGAAGAAATAAACTTTCCTAAGATGAGGTAGTCAGAATATTTGGAAAATGCCAAGGAGGATCTTGAGGTGTCTGTCTTCAGCTGCAACACAGTCATCTCTTCTCTAGCTTCTTAGTTGCTAGGCTTAAATGCAGAATTTCTAATCAGTTTGGAAGCATCTTGAAAGTAAAGCTCAGTGACCTGGAATGGAAATTATAACCTTGCAAACAGATGTGCTATTAAATGCACAGCCATGTCAACTGTATTTTTAGCTATTACCGGAAGAGACCTCAGCTTTCTCTTTCCAAGTGGCATTCCCTTTTGATTAAGTGCACATTTCAGGTCAACACATCTGAGTGAAGCTGTAATTTCCATGATGAAAATGTTGAAATCCAAGTTCAGGTCTATCTTGTCAGATGACCTCCTTAATGAATGCAGACAAGTGGCAGTGACAACTTACATATCCTGATAGTTGGCTAAAAACATGAGATACTAGAGTTCTCATTATTGCTTCTCTGAGAGCAATTTTTATGACACTGATGGCAATAATATACCTTCAGGTCTATCATTGCATTGTATTTTTTAATAAAATGTTATGAGAAATTAAAAATTATGTAAAAATGAGTTAACTATTAGCTACATATGATTTTAACCTCCCATTTTGTGCAAATCTTACTGAAAAATCTCACCCTAGTGTTGGCCCTGAAGGAGAGCATTGTGGAGGCACAACAAAAGCATGCAATCCAGGTCATAGAAGATATTTAGAGGTATCCACACATATCAGTGTTGAAAATGATTTATTGGTCCTGGATCTGAACTGACATTTCCATATACCCATGCTGGGGTTTGTGAAATTACTGGCTTGCTTGAGGATCTGTTTTCTGCTCTTTGTTGTGTTCTGTAGCTGCACCCATGTCTGAGATGTGTAAGTGGTCAATAAATATTTATCCTGCTACTCTAGTTCTGTGGTTGGATATAATCAATAAGTGAAAAAAAGCCCCAAACAAACCAAATCCCCTCCCAGGACCTGTGGTGCAGAGCATGGATAATGTGTCATTCATGTGAGCAATGCTGCCTACTCGGAGCAAGCTGGCCATCAGCAGTCTGGTGGTGCATTTTGTGGGCATCCTTGAAAAGGTGAGTCCCAAAGAAGAGGATCTGGAGGAGGCGGAAGTGATGACCGCACACTTCAAGATCATGTTCTCTTCAGCAGCAAAATGTGATTCAGGATAAGCTGATTTAAGTTGACTGGTGGGTAGATATGTACAGTAAAAGTACCCATGGCTTGATTATGCTGGCTGTAACCCTTTGTTGTTTTAATATGACCTGGATGTGTAGCTCTCTAAGTTCTTCAAAACAATAGTTCCTTGTTAACACAGTCATTTTTGCTCAGGTATGTTAAGGCGCACTAACACCATCTGATCTAAAGAACATGTAGCAGCTTTGGAGGGGAAGTCTGGGCCTGTAGGGGTCATAATCTCTATCTGTATCTGGGAAAGGATATTACTGAAGGCCCGGTGAGGACAGCAAACCCCTTAACTCCTTTTGACCTTCGTCATCCAGGAGAGTGACTCATGATCTCTTTTTTTTTCTCTAAACAGGCATTTGTATCAGTACCAACATCACCAGAACAAAAGCGAAGCAGCTTGAAATCAGCCCCATTCTGTGTCCTGAATGCAAAGGCTCCACAGTCTGTGTCAATGGCCCCTCCAGTTTGATAGCATCTACTGTTCTCATGTAATTATTCCATTAATTCAGATTTTTACCAAAATGGGTTATGTGCTCCTGGCTTCTCCTTTATGAGCTTTCCCACATTAAAAATATCTCAGTAATGAATACCTGAGCTTAACCTCAGTGCTGTGGTAACGTATTGTGATCATACATTAGAAACTATTGGTTAATGCATTTTACAGCACAAAGCAACTTCTTGATAAATTATGAAGCAGCCCCATCATAAAACACATGAATTATGATCTATGCCATTGATATTTTGTCATTGTTTATTGTACTTCATAGCACAATACATGGCCATAAATATCTCTCAAATGACTAGCATATGACTAGGCTGCACAGTAATACCGTACCTTACTTCTGTGCAGATGTAGATGTAATCATAGCTTCCAGTGTCTGTGAAGAACAGTGGCAGTCTCTTCTATAAGGTAGAGTAGCCTCCGGCCCCTGCACTCTATATTCAGCACATGTAGAGCTGAAGATATTGGTGTATTTCAAGGACCTGTACTGTTCTTACATAGAATCATAGACTCATTTAGGTTGGAAAAGACCATTAAGATCATCGAGTCCAACAGTTAACCTAACAGGGGACTCTTCTTTTTATTATTATCCTGGATTTTTACATGTTTATTCCAAATCCTGGCTTTCTACTTCTTGTTCAAGAAGCAGATCAGAGTAGATCTTATTCAAGAGCTTATTTTTACCTCCTTATTCCTTTTAGTGATTTTGTTGGAGCTACCTTTGGCCACCAAACATCAGGATCTCACCAGAGAACCAAAATGCTAACCATAGCTCTGATAAAATATGTCTTGTGATGTTTCTCAAAAAGCACTGACTACAGTTCTAATATTCTGCAAGAATGAAGCCATCTGCTTTTGGTCAGGATTAGTCAAGTGCATTTTCTCAATAGTAGAGCAGACGGACACATTGAACTTGTAGTGATAGATATTTTATTATCATGCAGTGTCTGGAAACATTGAAGACTGTGAATACAATCTGGGAGATTACTCTTTTGTCCGAATGCTCTCTAAGCAAAAGCAAACAACAGTTGTTGGGAGGTGGTTGAAGGAGAAGGCTCCATGTAAACCTGTACTGTTCAGAGAGAGGAAGGCAGATAGAGCTGCCTGGGTTTGCTCTGGAATCTGGTGAAGTGTTGACCCGCACTCATTTATTCTATATAGAAAAAAGTTTAAAAATAAGGGAAAAAAAAAATTATTTTAAGGTAAGTAAACAGCTTTTATTGGTTCAGCCTGACCCCATACCCTTTATGAAGAAGGAGGAACGGAGCTTGAGAAGAGTTATCAAATTACCGTAACATCTTCCTGGCTTTGCTCTTTCTGCAAAACAAACAGGCTGGCCATACTCTTCACCATCCTAAGTATTTCTGGGCAATCTCATTGCTATAATTCTTTTCCTACATATGGATTAGAAAATGTAATTTAGAAGCACTTGAGCTCTAAGAAGGACAGTCCAAATAGTCTGGTCAGTCATATGCAAACAAGGATTTAAGTAGATGCACACTGAATGGAAAATTGCTGTGGGACAAAGACCCTTGAAAGATGATATATCACTGCCCACTTTCCTCGTCAGGTTGAAACCAATTCTATGATAATGGTGAATGCATATCACTGTACAAGTGTGACCCTGTTGTATGCAACAGAAAAAAACTAAGGTCAAGGCAGCAAAATACTTTCTGCAGGAACAGTGGTTTTGTTACAGGAAAACAAGTGAGAGGAATGGAAAGTAGTTTCTCCACCTTCCTAGCATTAAAGCATGCCTGTCCCCAGTATGACTCTCCCTAGGTGCTGGCATATTTTCCTTCTGGTGCAGCGTGCTCTGCATTACTAAAAGGCTTCTTATTTGACCTCATCACTAGGTTTTTATTTTATTTTTTGATTGTAGTGGCTAAATATAACAATAAATGATTTAAAGAGGAGACAGAAATAAGTGTTAGGGAAAACAAACAGCCTCCCCCCTGCCAAAATGCTGAGTGGCATTGCAGCAAATGGTTGAAAGAATCAGATTTAATTAGGGTTCCTTTCAGCACTGAAAATTCCATTTATGCACACTATTAAAATAATCTTCTACATTAATACTAATTTACATCATCAAAATAGCACTTCATCTATTATTCATATGGCATTGTAATTTCTCCCAACTGAGAGGGTGAAGCATGGTAAGACTCTTTTGCTAAATACTGCACAGATATTAAGATATCAGTAATGGCTCAGGGCTTTTTTTTTCTACATCATTAGATATCCCACAGTTTCTTCTCTTCTCTGGAACTGTGTAATGACCATTGTAATAGCTATTGCACTCTTCCTGAGTGCCTTATGGCCAAAAGGTCTCTCTTTCACAGGCATTCAATCTCTCCTTGTCTGCTGTCAAAGTGCAGCCTTGTCCAGGGAGGGTGCAGGAGAAGTTTAAGCAAGAGAGTAGCTCTTGAAGGAGGGCAAAGAAAAACCTTATTTCTTCTCGAGTCTGAAGAATGATAAGGAGAAGTGATGCGCAGAGTGCAACACAGCTGGAATTTCATGTGGATTGTCCTGGAAAGACAGTGCTAGTTTGCAGCTTTCACACTCTGTGGCAAGTTCTCCATGTGTATGTGTGCAAGATGTTGGTGTAGCTCCCTCTTCCCAATGGGCATCATGGCATGCATCTACCTCACCCTACACTACATGACGGACTGGGGCCTCTGGCTTTTTGAGGAGCAGGTGCTAATGCACATGCCCATGGCATGGGGTTGGAATTGGATGATCTTAAGGTCCTTTACAACCCCAACTATTTTATGATTCTGATTCTATGACATCATGATGTTTTTAGATTTCTGACCCTAACTCTCATTATGGTAAAAAGACAGAACAAAGGTGTCATTGGACTACTTTGGCAGCATAGAAGGGTCTTTCACTCTCTACAAATACCTGAAAAGATGTTGTAGTGAGGTGGGGGTCAGTTTCTTCTCTCAATTAACAAGTGATAGGACACTGCCTCTTGGTAATGGCCTCAAGCTGCATCAGGGAAAGTTCAGACTAGATATAAGGGGCAATTTCTTCACTGAGAGGGTGCTCAGGCATTGGAACAGGCTGCCCAGGGAAGTGGTAGAATTACTGTCCCTGGAAGTGCTCAAAACCAATGTAGATTAGGCCTTCAGTGATACGGTTTACTGGTGGCCTTGGCAGCGCTGGAATAATAGTTGGACTTGATGACCTTAAAGGTCTTTTCCAGTCTAGTTTATTCTATGATTCAACAGTATGTTTTTCATCTTCATGAAATTGCAGTTCCCTGAATGCTTATCAGGCAGATTCTTTCTTCATCTACCCATTTGTGAAGTGAAAATATAAACTTCTGAATCACTACTTAAGGACAAACTTCTCTGATAATTTATCTATTATGCTGAAATAATTGTTTGTAGAGATATGAGAGCACTTACTGCATGAAGCTTCATCTTGTATCTCCTGCTCCAGCTGAGGGAAGGGCAGATGACCCAGCAGGACTTTCATGTTCTGTGCTGGAGTGAGTCACTGTGCCTCTGCTGATTAATACAAAGGAAAAAATAATTGCCTACAAGGACTGCTGCTAATCACTGAATAACAACCTGGAGGGAGGAAGGGGGGTAGGAGCAGCATAATTTTACTTTTGACAAAGAAAGAGGCCTAAACAGAAGTTTCATGTGTCAGTTGAAGATGAAAAAGTACTTCATGCAGTATTTCTTGGCCTTGGGACTCAAGTGGCCTTTCTACTTCTTGTTGGTTTAGCACCTGCACCAATGTTCAGTATGACTCTGCGATGTTTAAAGAGCAGTAATCATATAGACTTGAAAATCAATAAATAAGACAAAGTCATTCCAGCTCTAATAACCTGAAATATCAGAAATTTTATGAAGGGATTATTTTTGCCATGAGTTTAAAGGCCTTCCTTTATTACCTTTGTAGTTTTATTAATCTCTATAATGCCTTTTTTTGTGCCTAGGATGGTGTTTATTAATTACTGGTTGACATATTCTTGGCTTTTTAGAATATATTAAGCACTGTAGAGCAAATGTATGGTAAAGTACAACTAAGCCTGACTGGTCATCATGAAATTGCTTGTGGGAAGGATACTTGGATAAAGACTTAAGTATGGAGGAACTGTAAACTTGTGGAAGTAGATTGAGTTTTCAACACACTTAGAAAACCATTAACTAACATGCCTTATGAATAGATTTCCATCTCTGATTTCTATTTCTTGCTGCTGCATATGATCATAATAACATAATAAAAGAAAGACCTCTGATAGAATAAAAATAAGTTTCAAAGTGGATTTATATAAATCAAATGAATACATGAAAAAAGGATATTTTAATGTGTTCTGCATTATCTCTCACCATGTGAGTTCTGGGAACTTCATGAGTTCTTGGTTAACTTACTGATGCATGATATTATACTAACAATTAAGTCAGGGTCCTCACAATAAGATATTCCTCATTGTTTTATTTATTAATTGGTCTTTGTAGCCAAGACTTTCCTGCTTCAATGCAGAAGATAAACACAAGATATGTGAAATGAGTTTAAATGAACAGCTGGGTATTTGTAGCAGAGGATATACAATGACTTCTTGCTCAAGGTCTCAGGGGATGTTTGTAGAAACCAGAAGTAGATACTTGGCAAAAGAGATCCAAATTAGGTGGTAAAGATTGGATAAGGAGCTGGGTTTCACAAAGTTTTGTTGGCTCAGAACTGTAATGACTGGACAGAAGGGAGCTGTTTTAAAGGAATGGAGCTGCCTTTAGCAAATGTCAATGTCTATGACAGAGAAAGCTTGAACAGATGGTCAAGTTTTCCCTACTCCATTTTGAGAACTTTCAATGAGAAGCTGAAGGACCATGACCTCACATTATACTCAAGAATCTCTGTGAAACTAAAGATTCTATTTTCCAGGCTTACCAAAAGTTTCAATGCCAGGTTGTTAATGTAAATAGGCCCAAACAGTAATATATCTATATTTATAGACAAACTGGAAGCAGCAAGAATGGCAAAATTTGCAAGTCACTACCCCATCAGGTTCACTGACCACAGCAAGGACACCCAAGTCACAAACTCAAATGTTAAGCAGGAAAATGCTGATCCTCAGATGCCAGTTATAACTCTCAGATGTGTGGCTACTTGCCTAATGTAACATCTTTTAAAGCCAGAAGGAGCTAGCAATTATCCAATATGAAAAGCATAGACCAAGCCATAGGATGTGCTTTAACTGATTCCTTTTTCAAACCCATTATCTCTCCTTAAGCTGTGATGCAACTTTCAGAAAAACATCTAATATTGATTTAAAATTTTCCAGAGATAGAAAATCCATCATAGCTGTTGGTAGGTTGTGCTGATAGTTAATTACTTTGCCTGTTGAAGGTTCATGACTTATTTCTTGTCTGAGCTTGTCTAGACTAAGCTAGATCTTTCCATGTGATTGCCTGTGAGACAGAGGAAACTTTAATTCACCTTTCAGTGCTGTATGTGATAACTGGTGGGCAGTTTAATTTACCCACGTGATCTCCCTAGTATTTTGATACCCATCCTGAAATGCAGAGACCAGAACTAGAAGGAATAATCCTACAGCTGCAATACCTTACCAAATAGAGATGCTGCGTGATTTCTGTTCATACACTCAGAAATATTTCAACGTATATATCCAGAACTCATATTAGCCATGCTGATTATGTTATACTCAGAAAGATTGATTTTCTTCCAAAGTCACTAATTTTCAAAAGGGAATGGGATAATATATTATTCTTTATTCCTTCATGTATAACTTGACAGTTGACAAAAGCACACTTTCAGTGTGTCTGCTTTATTAGGTGGTTCTGTCTCAGTGCCCTCTCTTTTCAGTATTGGCTGCTTAGAAACCCAACTAAATGTACACTCTGTTTGCAATTGCATGTCAAAGACTCTCAGTCAAGCAGTTGTAAAAAGTTCAACATCTATATATTCATTTTGGAATCCTAGTGGAGGGTATCCTAGTTCTTGTACAAGTTGTTTCGGGTATAAAGTCAAATACCATAGTGATTTCTACTGGTTTAACATTATTGTGTTTTTCATGAAAGCATGCATTCTCAGAAAAAAATACAGTACATTATTTTAGCAAGGTTTGTTCTTATGCTTACATTATGTTCATACATTTAAAGATGGCACAAGTGCCATCTTTAATCCCTTATTAATAAATTCTCATATTCAACAGGGTATTTTTTTCCCCAGGATAGATGTCAGACAGAAATTTTTTCCTGTAATTACCATATTTACCTTTTGAAACATTTGGTCATGTGCATTTTAACCAGGACCTTGGAATTTTACTAGTATCCTAAAATATTTTGAAAATAAATGGAACATAGAATGATTTGGATTGGAAGGGACCTTAAAGCTCATCCAGCTCCAATCACCTGCCATGGGCAGTGACACCTTTCACTAGAGCAGGTTGCTCCAAGCCCCTTCCAA
>JAOEHX010031544.1:0-13544 GCA_025448015.1 Bolborhynchus lineola
TATAATCTATAGGACATACCCACCAGAATATAACTTCTAGAAGGTACAGAAATCAGTAGAAATGTGCTCAGTAGCTGTTCTGCTAAAGTTACTTGGGTGTGACAGAATCATTACATCCTGAAAAATAGAAATGGAAAAAACATGCTAGGTTGTAATGTCCATTACCCTGAATGAAAAACAGCCCAAGTCCTTTAATGTACTACTGTGTCAATATCTGACAAAATGAAGATGCTTCCCCTTCCCCACCATTTTACACTTACAATATGCATTTGTACAATGGCTGGCACAATGCATTTTTCTATTAAACATGTCTTTCTTACAATAAGAAGTAGTGATGAGAATATATGTTGCTAGCATCATGGCACTAAATTGCTCTCTGATTTAAAATTGTTTCCTAAGATTAAATTTAATAACAATGCTGCAGAAATACATATAATGTCTCTTTTACCAGTGTTCCAGAATTTAACAGAGTCTGTTGTTAGTTTCAATGCTGTTCCTGCTGTTCCCAGTGGTGGTGAAAATGCAACAACTTCAGCTATAACACAGGAAAGTATTAATAAATCATTAGGGAATGCTTGATAAAGAGGAAAAAAAACCCAAACTTTTCCTAGTTTCCATACAGCCATGATCAAAACCTCTTTGTGATCAGTTCAAAAATATGTATCATTTTGGATTAATAATTCTATAGATGCTTTTGCTCAGTAAACTTAAAAAAATGCCTTGATAGTTCAAATAAAGCTGTTCAGGAATGATAAGATTATGACTGAAGAAAAACTTGTATGTTTGCTACAGGGGTAAAAATGGAACATAATGCATTTGACCACTTGAGAGGTTGTTTTGGATTTGTGTGGAATCACTTCTGAATTTTATATTCCAGAAATTTGGAATTTTTGTAAGCAATATGTGAAAGAAGGAAAGTATGAAGTGGGATTTTATTGGTGAAGATGAAAATGGTTAAATGCCGTTGTTTGGGAAGCAGTAGAGATGTGCTTTTGTTCTTTATTTGGAATTTCATAAGACATGATATATTATTTCCCAAGAAGCTTAGCTAATAGAATTTAATTGCTGCTTTTATTTTAGTTTTTTTTTTTTCCAGAAATCCCAGAAAATTATTATTTTAGTAAATTCTGTTTGTAATAAGAAAATAATCTGCAGTATTTTTTTTTTCTAAAATATGTATCATTACATCCATGTAGTGATAATGCAAGAGCTGTTTTAATTACATTTTGTATACAAGATTAGAAGTAGGAATCCATCCTTTAGACTGATGTCCTTTTGTTGACACCAGCAAACCTGAGAAACAGAAGACGAAATCAAAGCCCATATAGCAAAGGCAGAAAGAGACTGAAAAAGTGAGGAAGGAAAAAAATATAACTCAAATTTGGGATTACAAATTCAGACAAAAAAAATAGAAAAGTGGGTGCAAAATTACTTCATAAAAAGACGTGATAGGCTACAAAGAGGAGGGTCATGGAAATAAGGAATCAATTTAAAATTTACATATCAAATACAGTAGAACCACGTTTGTTTTATTGTTTGTTTTTTGTTGGATTTTTGTTGTCGTTGTTTTTAAAAAAGAGTAACCAAACAAAGGATTGGTACACATCTTGTCTTTCCGAAGCAATTTTATTTGCCTCAGTGAGAAAATTAGGCTTCCAGTATAGTTCAGGGAAAAGAGCAGTCTTTTCAGGTAGGTATCCTAAATTATCTTGCCCTTTCCATGAATTAAAGAGTGTCTAAACTCCTATTTTAGGCTAGATTTGTACCATTCATTAAGCCTAGACCTGACCTGTAGATTTTTGGCTTTGTATACACACTGATTTCACTATTTATAGTTAAACATATATTTGCAAGATGATCAGCATGGGAAGAAGGATAACCATGGCTTTATCTAACAAACTCATGTGCAACTTACGGGGGAGGCAGGTTACATATTTTTCCTCCTCCCTTCTTCGAGAAGAGCATTTTGCCAGCTGGAATTGTCCAAGTGAAAATGCTAGAAGGTCTATGAAAATATTCACTGCTGATGAGAAAGCCTTAGATTTATTTATATGGCATACAGGCCTAGAGTGAATGGTCCCAGAGGACCTAAAGTTTCTGAATCTCAGTTTACACAGTGGGTTATGGCTTCAATCCATTATTCTGAGTCAGCTAAATATGTAACATAAATGTATTCTTGAGGACTTAAGGGCTATGCTTAAAGTTAAATGGCGTAAATATCTGCCTATGTTGTGATTGTCATGAAACTGACATGTCCAGGAATGAATATCTAAAAGGCTAAATTCAAGAATCAGAAGTGGAAAGAAAAAGCAGAAAGTTCGGGAATTGTAGGATAAGATAACCCAGAACATCTTTGACATTGATGATGAAAATATGAAATGGGATTATGTGTTTTCACAAAGGCCTATTTCTGTATTTCACCAAAGGAGAATGATCCACCTGCATTTTTAGACCCAGCTCATTTTTCCACTCCCATGTGTTCTGTTTTAGAATCCAACGCATGAGGCAGAGGGAAGGAAAAAAAAAAAATAGCTGGAAATAGTAGCAAGGGTACCTCTATAATTTTAAGTAAAAATCTTAATAGAGGAAAGGACTGTGAATGAACTGAATATCAGACAAAAAGTGGTAAGTTACATAACAAAAGGAGTAGGTAAAATCAAAAATAAGAACTTTATTTTGGCCAAAATCAAAGACATTATTACCTTCTTTTTCATCCATAAATAATAATGGTATGTAAAAACATATACATTTTTATAGGCATACCAATTCAAATATATCTGATATATGTGTATATATGTATACATGTGTATATGTCCATATATGTCATATCTCTGTATCATGATGTACCTGGGTGCATGTATATAATATATATACACACATGAAGATAGGATGAGACAGTTGGGGCTGTTCAGCCTGGAGAAGAGAAGGCCGCGTGAAGACCTCAGAGCAGCCTTCCAATATCTGAAGGGGGCCTATGGTGATGCTGGAGAAGGACTCTTCATTAGGGACTGTAGTGATAGGACAAGGAGTAACAGGTTCAAACTTAAACAGGGGAAGTTTAGATTGGATATAAGGAAGAAATTCTTTACTGTAAGAGTGGTGAGGCACTGGAATGGGTTGCCCAGGGAAGTTGTGAATGCTCCACCACTGGCAGTGTTGAAGGTGAGGTTGGCCAGAGCCTTGGGTGACATTGTTTAGTGTGAGGTGTTCCTGCCCATGGCAGGGGGGTTGGAACTAGATGATCTTAAGGTCCTTTGCAACTCTAACTATTCTATGATTCTTTATATGATACATAATCAACTGTCAATCAGACAAACTGTGTGTCCAGGCTTATATCAGTCATGCAATAGATAAGCTGTAATACTAGACACTAATATGTATTTGCTTCTTCAAATTTCTGAACGGCTTTCTTGAGCAAATTCCCAAACAGTTCTAGTCACAGACACACACGTGTGGACACATGCACACATCCCCGAGACCCATGCACCCATTCCTTCATGGATCATTCATATCACCATCATTACCTCCCGAGTGATGGGAACGTCACTGGGTGTACACCCGTCCTGCAGGAGATGTAATTGTCCCAGCATTTGCTGTTGTCCACACGTAGAATTTGTTTTTATCATTTACATCTTATTTACACAAATTCAAGTGGGAACAAAACTGCTTTTAAAGAAGAAGCATGTGTGTTGTTGATGAGCAAAGTTAGACTAGTATACTGCATGACATTTTAATAATAAAAGGGACTTCAGTCAATTTGAGACTAGATAAAAACGTACAATAAAACATGGATGTTTTATGTTGTAAAACACAGCACTATATTGTAAAACAAAACAACTAACGTTACCTAAAATCACTGTCAAAAAGCTGTCCTTTCTGATAATCTTTAAAATATAAATATTATTAGAAAAACTTGTATCCGTTTTAAAGGATTCTGATCTCACCGAAATTCCAAATGATCTAACTAAAAATTTCAAAAGATTTTCTGATATTCATGTTACTTTATAGCAGATCCTAATATTTTTGATTGTTGGAGTTTTTTTAGTAAAATTTTTTTGTCTGTACAATTTTTGGAGTGCTTAAAGGATATTCTTAAATTCTAAGTGAAGAATAGTGAACTGCTCCCCTGTTTTCTCTGTAGCTCTCTCTTTACCAAGAGATTATCCTTGGTAGATGCATCAGTAACCTGTTTAGGTCGTATTCGTTCCACTTTGAGTAACTATCTTTTCAGTTCAAAATGTAGTGTTGAGGATCACTAGGTCAAGGTCATCATTTTGCACCTACTGTCAGCAGCATCTTTAAATCTTGAACAAAATTGTCAGAGTACACGTCAGCAACAGCTTTAGTAATAGCAAAATCAGCAGAAAGTCTTACAGGGGAAAAAAGAGGTAGAAATTTTGTCATGATCAGTGTAGTACTTTCTACCCTTTTTTCATGGGTTTAAGTATTGAATCATTCTAGCTATGAGAAAAAAAAAATGTTCCTTTATGGCAGAAATGTCTACACTGAATACAAAGGTGGTGTCTGAGGCAAGGGGAGATGTTAAGGCATATGTGGCTACTTCTGAAGAAATTTTCACTTCATTTATACCAGAGTTCCTGCATTTATACTTAACTGAAACATTGCTTTTATAGTCTCAGACATTCTTGGTGAAGTTTATCTGACTGCATGGGGGCTGTGTCTACTTGATAACATCTTTGGAAGACAGGCTGTAGATATTTCTGCATTTGACTTAAGACATTGAGTTGCAAGCAGTATTTTAATACATTTACTCTTTTTCGTTATATATATATATATATATAATGACCTTGCTATATATATATTTAGTCTTCAATCAACTATGAAAAATTAATGTGAATGACAATCTGGTTTATGCTAAATTATTGACTTAAAAATCATTAGCAAGAAAATATAATATAATGAACTTCAGAAAAAAAAGAGTAGGTATAATAGAAAGATAACTAAAGATCACTTGAAAAGGTCTCACCGAAACAATTTCACAATTTCACAGGCTTATAAATTCAAACTAATACAAAAAATAGATATTTGTATTTTGCAATGGTGTACAGATCTGTAAGTGAAGTTAATCTTACTAGATCTAGTACTTTACTGTTTCATCAGAAATATTGGATGGTAGAAACACAAACACCCTGTTGAATACACACCAGAGTTGTCAGCAGCAGTTGGACTGTCATGCAAAACTACCCTGATCATTCTAAAGTTTTCTTTGTAGGTCTCTCATTATCACATAAACCTTGATTAATCAGGGCTTATAATACCCATGATAGAACCCACAACATGCAGAGCTAATCTGATCCAGTATCCCACTGGATAGTAAGTAGAATTTCAGTTAGGAAAAAAAAAATAAAAATTAAGTGTATCCAGAATATCAAGAAAAATCCTTCACTTCTTATTGGAGATAATTTGTACTGCCACAGTCATAGTATAGGTTTTAAATTTACCATGCAAATAGCTATTAAATGAATCCTGTTTCACCTCTCAATGTTTTCTGTCATACACTGTCTTCAGTACTACTCATTGAAAAAACTCAGACGTTTTTAGAGATATGTCCATCTGAAAGATAGGGGTTTGTTGGTGTATGTGTAAATAGGAGAACTGCCTGAGTACATAGCAGGTTTATTATAAGAGCCTCAATATTCTATGTATTCGCTTTTCTTTAATCTTGCTGATTCATATCCAAAAACTTAAAAGAGCGTCGAATAAGTCAGTTTTTTCTTTTTAAGCATTAAATGACTAAAAACCACCGGAGTGATACATGACTGAAATAAATTATAATAGAATTCATTTAAATGTAATTTAATGTGATTTTTTAATTAAGTTAGCAGTATTTTAATTAGGGTGCAGTGTGTTTTCTTATCCTGTGGCACCCCATCTGTTTTGCTTTACAGGTAAATATGTCTATCTATGCACAATCAGCACATACACTGCATCCAAAATATTAATTCATGTTTTTTTTGCTAAATTGATTTCATTTGACCTTTTTTATTAAACCTGTATCTCCTGTTTCCCTAAGAAAATATACCATTGTGTCTTTTCTGCTTCCTTCCATTCTTTTATTCTTGGGAAATTAGATTTTTACCATTGTTCTGAAATATTTTACAAAAATTACTTTAGTGTGCCCATGGAGACTAGAAAAAGTAGTTGCCTACAGATTTCTAACATTGGTAAGTCATCCTATCACAGCCTGCATAGACTGGGGTAGGCAGTATCAACTAACATTGGTCATTTCTTCGAGTTTGTACAATTTGGAAGTTGCTTGAGTTAGGAGCTGGCTCTGCTGGCTGCCATCTACAAGTGATGGCAGAGAGAAGAAAGCTTTCTGAGCCCGGCTGGCATGTGATGCTGTCTCCTTTTGCTTGTCACTTCATTCAGCATCTCTGTGTCTTTTCTTCCACAGCGCCACACCGTGGTGGTTTAAAATAAGTTGTTTGACTCTAGTTACGCATCTCACCTTAGAAGTAGTGTAAATTAATGAGAAAAGGGTTTCTTCCCTTTTTTCTGCTAGATGCGTATGTCCAGGGAATATCCTAGAGTCCCTGCAGACCTGGTGGCAAAGAGTGACTTATGTTCCTGCAATCTAATTATGTTAAATAATTAGATTGCAGGAGCAATCTAACTTGTTCAGAATTAATGAAATAATGTGAGGCCTATGTCATAGATACAGTGTTTTCATATTACAGTTTAGATGCTTATAAGAGACTGTCATCTGCTTCTGATCATCTCACCTTCATTTTACTATCTGCTTTATCATTTTCCTTTCTTTCCTCCTCCCACCCACCTCACCTACCCTATTGCCCCCTGTTTACGTCTCTGTAGTTAAATCCAGCAAATAAACATATGGACATAGAACTAAACAATATTTGCTGTTATCAAATTGTTTATTTTTGTATGCCTTCTTCAGTCTTGTTTTCAGTCTGTAGTATATTTAGTTGGTTTTTAAATTTTTTTTCAGTGCCTAACTGAATGGGACCTATTTGTGAGTAGGTATATACATACTAACACAGTAAACATAAGGTAGATTTTTCTGGCCCTGAAATCTACAGCCTGTTTAAATTCTGAATGTATACATTTTCGTTTACTTAAATAAAAATTACTAAATTTACAATTATTCACAATTCTAAGTGCACCACAACATTATTATTAATACAATAAAATTGCATCAACATTACAGTAAATTCATTGAGCATTTTGGTTTCCAGCAGCTCTAATAAAGTCTAAGATCTCTTTTTTCTCTTACATGTATAGCTAAATATATTTGTGTCTAGTTTTTTTTCTTCTGCTATGTTTTTTTTTTTCCTATACTTCTGACAATTTTCAGTGGCACCTGAGAAAATCATAACTTCCTGCATCTGTGGAACAGAGACTTAATCTAAGACAATGGGGCCTCCTATAGACATCACTATTATGTGTGTCCACGTTATTCAGCTATACCATGAAAAGACTCCTATGAAATTATAGACCCTTCATGACCTGTAGACAAGTTAGACCATGTATGGTCTCTCTCTATCTGTTTTTCCAGTTTCCTGCTTTCTTTCTGATATCATGCTAGTTTAACAAGGGACTTGCCTATTTCTTCTTTTTCCAATCACTTAAATATTCTCTCAGTTTGTAGAGAACAAGTGTGGTAGTTGACATGACAACTGAGAAAAGGACATGATTTCTGCTAAAAACAAAAAAAAAACCAAAAACCAACCAAGGAACATATTTAAAGATGAATGAGGGACTAAAATTACATCAACCTTCTACTGGCAAGCAGAAAGACAGAACATCAATAAAAAATTGAAGTACTTAAAAAGGTTAAGTTTAATGTGACTCATAACTTGCTGTTAATTGCTTAGTGATTACTTTCTGTGAAGGCAGATATCAATCATAATCACCTTGACACACATAATCCCATAATACTTATAATACCACTGACAATTTATATTCTGTGTGTGTCCCTTATTGAAGATATATATATCAAAAAATGTCCCTTACGGAAAATACCTGCCATATTTCATATATATCTGAAATTCTCATATTGTTTTAGTCACATAAGTGCAGTTGTGATCTGTGGTTACCACCCCACTACCCTTTTAAGTGAAAAACGTCTTTTATAACCATCCATTAGTTTGTTATTATCCAGAGTTTTTTAGGAAAGCAAGTTTCACTCATTCATGATGGCAAAGACTGTAACTTGGCATGTTATTGCATGTTTAAGGATGTATTTATGACTAGTATACTTTCCTAGAATTTTGTGCAATGAGCTTTTGTTGCAGTTTTCTGATGCATTTTGACAAGTCAGTTGGATTGATGAGTCACTCCTTTTCTGACTGTTCATCTTGTTTATATTGCTCTAGTTACTCTGGTATATCAGGGACTAGACACCAACACCCACTATCAATTTTAGAAGAAAAAAATTGCAACTCTTATACTCCCTGTTATTATCATCTCTAGAACAGAGACTTAAAAATAGACAAATACTCTGTTCTGCTTTCCCTGTTTTATTTACAGATGAAAAATTGACATGTATATTAAAAAATATATGCATGTACCTCTATAAAAAATGTATGCATTTTATATATATATAAAAACATCTGTGTGTATAGATATATACAATATTAATCTAAAGTCATGCTTACATTGAAGTTCTCACCTGCCTGCATGTTTACACCTGATAAGAAAATAGTGATGCTAGCCAGTGATGCTAACTGGTGGATTTAAATGGTATACCTCTATTTTGATGTTGCATTTCACCTCATCACTTCCTTACTTTCAGGCTCTACCCTGACAAAAATCTGGTGTCCTACTACAGTGGAGTGCACACTGCAGTTCACAAAAGTGGATCTCATTTCTTTGAAATAGTTTCCTGACAGCATGACAGGACTACTGCAGGGTGCAAGCTTGCTCTCTTTACAGCAGCTGGTGCATGCTGTGGCCACAGTCCAAGGGAGCTGGTATTAGAGGCTTAGTTGGAAATCTTACAGCTTTATTCCAGTCTGTAAGCTAAATTTCTCACCTTTAGAAAGAAGGGTTTCTGGAAAAGGTTGTGGATAAGGAAGAACCCTGGTGCTTATCAAATTGTGATATGACTAAAGAAACAGTTTGATTGATCAGTGTCAGGAAGATGATTTCCAAGACAGAGTCCAGGCTTATGCCGAAAATGAATGCTGAAGTCTGGCAGTTGCCCAAAGTTAATGTTAAGAAAGAGGCCAACTAGTGTGAGGACAAGATTAAGATGAGAAACAACCTATTCTAAAACCAAATGTGGCCTTCTGCACCATTAAGGCAAAAACCCCTGTAATAGGATTTTCAAGATGTCTCTGAAGAACAAGCCTCTGGAAAAGCTCTGACTGTCAGTTTGCATTACAGGAAACCACACATCTTTTCTCACCAAAGTAGCCTAATATGTAACCTACTTAAGAGGTGAATGTGGCAGTGATATCCTGGAGCTTTTTTTGCATCTTAAGGTATCCTCTGCAGTCAAGCATGCCTGTGACAGGAATGCTGTGAATGTTTCTCTGTATGCTTTGAAGAGAGGACAATGACCTCTGCATTAATATCCAACCATCTCTCCACAAATCATGCCCCTTTTTTCCCACCCTCCAGGGGACCATGTGGTATCCGTTCCAAACTGCTGAGACAGGCATGCAGAAGATATAAAATGTAGATCAGGATCAAAAAGGCTGCAAGAGTGCTGTGTATTTTGAAGTGAAAAAATGCTTGCTGACATACTTTTTCACTTCCACTCAGTTCACCTGGGGTTTTGCTAGTAAAGCACTGTTTACATGTAAAATTCCTAGTCCCTGTAGTTTTTGATGCCTCATCAGGATTGTTGTCTTCTGAAAGTTCTGTTTCTAGAATATAATCACACTCTCCAAAGAAAA
The DNA here is from genome assembly GCA_025448015.1 of Bolborhynchus lineola. NCBI lineage: Eukaryota > Metazoa > Chordata > Aves > Psittaciformes > Psittacidae > Bolborhynchus > Bolborhynchus lineola. Next base: position 9,888 of record JAOEHX010031544.1, read on the forward strand.
ATAAACTTTGGATAGGTTTCTCTATTATGGGGAGCTTAGTCCTCTCTATGCTACAGTAAAGGAACAGCCAATCACAACAGAGGATATGGGATGAATAGATTTTTGCAGAAATTTTGGCCAGTCTTCATCCCCAATCTGGAGGTTGAGAGGTAGTTGAATATGAGCCAGCTGTGTGCCCAGGTCACTTGTATTAGCAGAACTAGGGAAGTGTAGGGAAGCCTCACCTGTACTTGGCACTGGTGAGGCTGCATCTCGAATACTGCATTCGTTTCTGGGCCCCTCACTTCAAGAAAGAAACTGAGCTCCTGGAGTGTGTCCAAAGAAGAGCAACAAACCTTATGAAGGGTTTTCCTATTTTTTAGCTGGAAGAGAGTTAATTTTCTTCTCAGTAGCTGATGCAGTGCTGTGTTTTGGCTTTAGTCGGAGAATAATATTGATAACACACTGATGTTTCAGTTGTTCCTGAGTAGCCCTTACCCTAATTCAGGGACTTTTCAATATCTTATGCTCTGCCAGTGAGTAGGAGCACAAGAATCTGTGAGGGAACACAGCTAGGACAGGTGACCTGAACTAGCCGAAAGGATTCCATTCTATAGTGTGTCGTGCTTAGTATATAACCTGGGGGGAATTTGCCGGAAGGTGCTGATCACTGCTTGAGGATGGTCTGGGCATCAGCCAGCTGATGGTGAGCAATTTTATTGTGTGTCACTTGAGTTTTTGGGGAGCTTATTCTTCTCTCTAAATGATGATGATTATTATTATTATTATTGCTATTATTATTGTTATTATCATCATCTCCATTATCATTATTATTTTACTTTATTTCAATTCTTGTACTATTCTTGTCTCAACCCATGTATTTTTTATTGTTTTTTCCTGATTCTTCTCCCCATTCCACCAGGGTCAGGGAATGAGCAAGCAGCTACATGGTACTTAGTTTTTGGTTGGGGCTATTCGTAACAAGAGTCTAGACATATGAGGAGTGGCTGAGAAAACTGGTGTTCTTTAGTCTGAGGGAAAGGAGGCTCAGGATTGCTCTCTATAACTACCTGAAAGGTAGAGGTGGGTGTTGATAACAACCAAGCTTTCGAATTGTACTTTTTACCATGGAAGAAGACACCATTATAGAACTCATATGCTGAAGTTCTACTTTTTAACGTTAATAGATTCTACATACAAAAAATCTCAAGCATTAAAGCATGACTTTATTAATGTACATCATTATAATATGTCCTGCAGCACCACCAAACAACTGTATCAGATAATCTGTAGTTTTGTTCTTTCAAATTTAAAGATTAATACATTTACATGGTTCTCAATTTTAAAATTAGGGGCAAAAAGATAAATAAATATGTCTCCTAATTGAATGCAAAAATTGCTTCATATATCTGATGACTTCATGAAACTAGCAGGGGATTTAAGACACCCAGTTGAATTGTACATTATCGCTGCTCTGCTATGCTTATACACAAATTGATTTTAAATTAAAGCTTTTTTTTAGTTCAATTAACAAAAGAATTGCTTTCATGATGTTTGTTTGCACTTGGTTCATTGCTTTTCTATTCCAAAGAATAAATGAATCCTAAAAGAATTATTTCCCATGGAATTCTAGCTTTACATTATAATCCAAATAGTTAGCTGTTAAAAATAATTTTGTTGATTCTTTCTGTAGGGATATTTAAACTTTGAAAATGAAGCACTCTTATGTTTATGTAGAAATAAAATGTTGGTTACATTTCTGATGAATTATCAAGTCTTGCTTTTAAGGACTAACTTAAACTCATCTGCATTTAAATATTTGTGATTTTGCTTTAACTTTTCCTACACTCATGTTACAATTAATGGAATACATTACATTTTCACTTTCTGAAATCCAGTTAGGTTAATTATGCTTCCTTTGTCTTTTCTTTTTGTTAATAAACTCTTCATTTTGTGTCTCATCTTTTTATATTTCATGCAAGTTTTTTTAACAATAGAGGCTTCTTAATAACTTTTTCGTGATTAACTGGTAAGTTAATTTATACATAATGCTCTTTATAGCTTTTGAGTTCATCTGTGAGAGTAATTAAAATAACTAAGTTCAGAAGGAAATGTTTTTGACTGTGTATGGAAACATTCTTCAAGTAATTTGCTTGAGATTGTAAATATATTCTGTACTTCCAGCAGAAATGTATCTGAAAAAACCTACACATGAGTACCTAAAATAAGAAAGAAAATATGGACAAAAATTAAAATACAACTTCTAATTCTTGATGAAAATATCCTTTAATCTTACAGGATTTTTCTTTTACTTTATGTAAGATTGGAATCAAGTGCAACAAGATTAGTTATCTTAGGTATGTTACTGAACTGTAAAAAAAGTAATATATGTACACACACGCACATATATATACGCACATTCCAGGGACTACTTTATCTAAAGAAACAAATATTTTTCAAGATGTTGGAAGTACTCAGAAATTAATATTAAAACTTTCACAATGTTATTTTTTTAAAAAAAACAACCTAATGACAATTTTGTATGCATTTGGTATATATTATACTATTATTCTGTCTCATCAGGTGCTACAACTATTGAAAAGTACGATCTCAGAACAAACATCTGGATTCAGGCTGGAGTGATGAATGGCAGGAGGCTTCAGTTTGGTGTTGCTGTCATTGATGACAAGCTATTTGTCATTGGAGGCCGTGATGGTTTAAAGACGTTAAACACTGTTGAATGTTACAATCCAAAGACCAAGGCTTGGACTGTGTTACCACCAATGTCAACACATAGGCATGGCTTAGGTAAGGACAAAAAAGTATAAAAAAGATACCACATTTTTCAGATACATAATTTGAAATGGAAAACTCAGCACTTTTAAGATATTAATAGCACTTTGAACAGTAGCAATAAGTGATTACATTGTTAATTTTTCTTGTTAGATTGCTAAAAATATATGCAAGGTTAAAGTACGTTTGTATTATTTACTAAAATAATATTGGGAAAAATGAAAAAAACCAAAACCCACAACAAATGAAAGGCTGAAGAACAGGGAAAAAGAAACCCTAACAAAACAATGAAATGTTAGGTAGTGTAGGCTAGTAAGAAAATTCAAGTTTGCATGCAGTGATTCCAAAAATGGACATGTTTATCAAGCAAACAAGGTGTTATTTATTTTTATTCAAATCATATGTTTTCATTTATGTAGTGTGCTAGGAAATAAAGGCTATAAAAACTGTAGCAGTGATGGATTTATTTACAAAATATTTGTAGTAATAGTTTTATCATGACTGAAGGCTTATTTCCCATAGCCTGTTTTTGGATAAGTTGGAGTTTTTCTTTGTTTTATTTTGGTTTTGGATTTTTGGATTGATATGGTTTGGGTTGGTTTGGTTTTTAGCAATATTATCCATAACACTGTTAGCATTGATCAAGCCACACTGTATTCCTGTTCTCAAAGAAATATACATTTAGTGATGTTTTTAAAATTATTTTTAGATTAAGCAGAAGACATTTATATGGTTTTCTATTGTATACATCAGATATATACAGTAGAAAACCAACTCCAATTTATTTGATTGCATGAGTAATCATATGATGTTTCAAATTTTTTTTTTTAATTCTAAAATTTATAATTATGATCTTTTAATTTTTTTTTTTTTTTTTTTTTTTTT
>JAOEHX010031545.1:8138-24254 GCA_025448015.1 Bolborhynchus lineola
TTTTTTTTTTTTTTTTTTTTTTTTTTTTTTTGGTAATGAATATATCTACTGGGAAAAATGGGTCGATCTAACTCTAGATCACATTCTTCAAGATCAAAGTCCAGATCTCATTCCAGCTCTAGATCAAGATCCAGATCACATTCTAGAAAAAAGAGATACAGGTAAGTTGATGGCTTGCTGCATGGAAAAATGGTTTAGTGTATTAGTTGTCTGGAAAGTATTTTTCATTTGTGTGACGTTGTGGCAAAAGTGAGCCTTGGATTTTACTTCATTTTAGGCAGTAGGTAAATTCTGCTTTGAATGTAACTTCAGTTACTTTGTTTGTTTAATACTTGGCTGTTTATTCTCTTTTCCTGTATCTCAAGATAATTTCATAATGCTAATGTGTCTTCATGATTTGTGGCTTGTTTGGTTCTCCCTTCTTACTTTCTGTTTTCTTTCTCTAGTGTTTTCTTTCACTGTGATTTGCTCTGTATTTTTCATGCAGCTTTTCAGATCTGGAGAACTTAAGGCTTCAGCAGATAAACTTTGCTGTATCTTGTCTTCTCAGTTGCCTCCAGCCTTTTCCTCATCTTTCTTACTAGTGGACATTATCATCTTCCATAAAAGAAGTGGCTGAATTGAATGCTTACTGCTGCCTCAGCTGCTGTTCACAGTCTGGCGTATTAAACAGAGGGTCATGTAACTTCATGTTCCAGGCTGTGAATCGTGGTGGCTGAGGAACTGAATGCCATGCTCCAGAGTGATGATAATCTCTGATAAAATGGCAAAGTAGGCCACTGAGCCTAGTAATGTCTTAATTATGTGTTCCTGAAGTCTACGTTTCACAGTCCTTAGGAGTATAAATACATTTATTCATTTATTGTAATCGTTTGAGACAGAAATAATAAATAGATCGTAGAAGTTACCTCAAGACTGTTAATCTACTTCATTTACCATTCTGTTTGCATTTCAGAAATGTAGCATTTAATGTCAAGGTGCTTTTTCTTCTTTAACTCTCCAGTTGTCAGATATTAATGTTTGCTTTTTAATTTTAGTTCTAGGTCTCGGTCAAGGACATATTCACGATCTCGCAGCAGAGATCGTGTTTATTCTAGAGATTATCGCAGAGATTACAGAAATACTAGAGGAATGAGACGTCCCTATGGTTACAGAGGAAGAGGTAGAGGGTATTATCAAGGAGGAGGTGGTAGATACCATCGTGGAGGGTATAGGCCTGTCTGGAACCGAAGACACTCCCGAAGTCCTAGGCGTGGCCGTTCACGTTCCAGAAGCCCAAAACGAAGGTCTGTGTCTTCTCAGAGATCCCGGAGCAGATCTCGTCGATCTTACAGATCTTCCAGGTCCCCAAGGTCCTCTTCATCTCGTTCTTCATCCCCATACAGCAAATCACCTGTCTCTTCCAAAAGACGTGCGTCTCTGGAAAAGCAGGCAAAGAAAACTGAAGGGGCTCCTTTGCAAGATAGCCCCTTGAAAAATAAGTCACAAGATGAACAGAAGGATACATTTGAACATGACCCATCAGAGTCTCTTGACGATTTTAACAAATCATCAGCAGCTTCTGGCGACATTTGGCCTGGCCTTTCAGCATATGATAACAGTCCAAGGTCACCCCATAGTCCTTCAATTGCCACCCCACCTAGTCAGAGTTCATCTTGCTCTGATGCCCCTTTGCTTAGTACAGCCCATTCAGCAAAGGACACACCTCAACATTCCCATTCCATTCAGCATAGTCCTGAGAGGTCTGGCTCTGGTTCTCTTGGAAATGGTTCTAGCCGTTACAGTCCTTCTCAGAATAGCCCACTGCATCATATCCCTTCAAGGAGAAGCCCTGCAAAGACAATCCCATCACAGAGTGCTCCACGTGAGGAGGCTCGGGCACGGTCATTTTATCCTGAGGGTGGTGATCAGGAAACTGCAAAAGGTGGAAAGTTTATGAAAAGGTAAGAATGAAATTATAAGCCTAATGTTGCCTTTTAAAATGCTCCCTGTCGTAGAGTTTAGGCAAGATCATCACTGTGCCTTAGAAAATACAATATGGAAGGAATACTGTGGAATAAGTATTCCTGATTTTAGTCTGGCTGGAATTTAGCTACAAACATGCCTTTTCCTCATAAGATGCTTCAAATTCTTGGCTGTCAGCTAGTGGAGATAGGGACATGTATCCTTGAGGAAAAACTGGTTTGTGATTTTCCTTTACAATGTATTTTCTTATGCTCCATTTACTGTTAGGAAAAATCTTAATTGGAATAGTGTGTGCATCAGACTTGCTTGTTTGATAAAGAATTCTGTTCAAGTGTTTTAAAATTTTAATGCTTTTTGTAGTTTGAAGTTCAAATTTTTTGGAAGTCTAAAAATGCAGATGTGGTACAATGATTACTTTGTTAACATAAACAGCATCGGTTGCTAATTTTGTGGTGCAACTTTGATGCCTTGACTTGTATTACTTACAGAAAAGGGTAGGTCTTGGAATTATGTTCCAAGAATACCACTGATGTGACAGAATGACATATTTAAAATTCAGTATCTATTTTCCAGTTGCCGTAAAATTCTTCAACTTGCTCTTAAAATGTTTGATACAGAAGTAATCTTTAAAAGGTGTAAGAATCTTACTGACATTACAGTTCGTTTCTAATATGACTTGTAGCTCGGTGGATTTCTCATGAAACAGAGAGCAAAGCTGTGACTATGCTATGTAGATTTGATTGTAGGTTTTTAAATTAATTTGTCCAGTGATTTATTATGTAAAAAAACATTCCTTAGAAGATCAAAAATATTACTTCCTCTCAGTTAGATGTGCTGGAGTCAGTGAATGTATTAAGACATATGTGAAAATAGTGTATAGTGGCTGAACTAATTAATTGGTGTGTTTCTGTGCTTAGGAGAGCTGCCTTCTAAGGGTTCGTTGCTTATACACAATATAGTGAATGCATTAAGCCTCTGTCAGACTTTGGAATTCTTTAAGAAATGTGCAGGATCTTGAAAATCACTTTTTTAAAAATTGTATTCCTTTAAATTTTGCACTAAAAGAGGTACAAAAAGAATTGCAGTTTAAATTACCACATTTCATGTGAATTTGATGGAAAAAGATGACTGCTGTAAGAGAAAATGATTAAGAAAGAGCCAACTACTAGCTTTTTTTATAAACTCAAGCAGAGGATTTCTGTGTGTTCTGCAAAAAGGCATTATACTCTTCAGATGCCTCTAGAAGTACATAGATGACACTGGGCACAGTGTTAGCAGTGTGCAAAGTGTTGCATGCTGAAGTTGAATTGCTCAGAGGAATGTATTTTCTTCTTGGTGTGGGATTGAAACAAAAGAGGGATGCAAGTGAACTGGAATAAATGCAATCCAGAGTTACCAGTCTCTTCTTTGCTATCCACAGGTACACAGATGAAGAGTCTAGAGTATACCTGCTTGATAGGGGTAATACCAGGGAGAAGGAGGCCCAGAAGGAAAGAGGATCAGAAAAAGGGAGGACAGAGGGAGAAAGGGAATGGGAGGAACAGGAAACTTTAGATTTTTTCATTGATAAAGAGCCTGGGAAAGAAAAGTTTAATGACTCTGAAGGGGAGGACACTGAGGAGACAGAGGATTACAGACAGTTCAGAAAGTCTGTCCTGGCAGATCAGGGTAAAAATTTTCCTACTGCATCTCACCGGAATGCTGAGGAGGAAGGAGCCAAATACAAATCTAAAATACCAATCAAGGGCAATAGAGAGAACGATGGATTTAGAGATGAGAAAAGTTATAAGCCTAAGGAGACTGGCTATGTAGTGGAAAGGCCTAGCACAACAAAAGATAAGCACAAGGAAGAAGACAAGAGTTCTGAGAGACAAATGAAGAAAGAAACTCAGTCACCTGAGCAGGTAAAGTCTGAAAAGCTCAAAGAACTCTTTGATTACAGTCCCCCTCTACACAAGAATCTGGATGCGAGAGAAAAATCCACGTTCAGAGAGGAGAGCCCACTTAGGATCAAAATGATAGCCAGTGATTCCCATCGTCCTGAAGTTAAACTCAAAATGGCACCGGTACCTCTTGATGATTCCAATAGGTAAATTATTCCTCTCTACAGTGTGGTTCTCCACCTGCCTGCAGTGTCATTCATCTTTATTTAAACTAGTGGTTTCTTTTTGTGTGTTTCTCTCTTCTTGATGCATTTAGACCTGCTTCCTTGACTAAAGACAGGCTGCTTGCTAGCACACTTGTCCATTCCGTCAAGAAGGAGCAAGAGTTCCGATCCATCTTTGACCACATTAAGTTGCAACAGGCCAGCAAAAGCACGTCAGAGTCATTTATTCAGCACATTGTGTCATTGGTTCACCATGTCAAAGGTACGTGTTCAGTTTGTTGTACCAAATACATGTCTGACAACTTCATTTAAGCCTGTTTGGTGTCTCTAGTACAGGAAGATTTCAGTATCTTTTAACGTTGATGTAGTCAGATTTTCTTCCTTTTGAGGTACACATAAAAATAATTAGAAAAATAATAGTCACAGAAGCTAGTATTAAAACCCTCCAACAAAACACAAGCCGTGTAGATGCGTGATAGTGTTTATACTGTATTTTTGGATAAGTTTCTGAGCTAAGTAACATATGAAGTTTGTATATTTGCAGTGTGTTTTAAGCATACTACCTCAGTCCTATGTAGTAGTATTTTAGTGGCTCTACATACAACTTTATATAAAGTGGTGTAGAGTGGGTTACCAAGTGTCTTTTGCACCGTCAGTACAATGGCATTCCCTTTGTAGCACTCTAGAGCTCATTTCCAGGTTCTTACTGGAACAGGTTTTTTGTCTCAGATTTAAGGAAAGTGCTCTAAATGATACTAAAATACAGTGTGACATTTAATTTTGTTCCTTTTTGACTATTGGAGTGCTTGAGCCAGGAATTTCACTTACAGGAACTTGGCAGGGGCTAAATAAGCCTCCATAAAATAAATTATGCACTAATTAATTTGTGATTTATCAGTAGTGGCTGCTGCTTAGTATCAGCAACTTAAACCCTCAGTCAACCACCACCATCACCAAAAAAACCCCAACCCTAACTCCAAAACCCAGACCATCGAAGTGGATCAATTTCCTTTAGTGCCCATATTTTGTCAAAGTTTTCTGATGGGAGAAACTGATAATTCCTTAAAATCCAGTTGAGGGTGTTTGGAGAGTTCCTTAACTGCCTTTTTCCACGCACAATATTTACTGTATTTCACTGGGCTGTTGTCTTGTTCTTGTGTTGAATGTACTGGAATAATAATGGAAGAACTTGATGGTGAAAATAATTTTGCCATATAATCATACAAAGAGGGAATGAAAAGACTTATTTAAGTGACCAGTTTCAGCATATCTGTCTCTAAGCATTGATTTTTAAGATGCTTTAGCTTTCAAAATCGCAAAGATTTGCATGCTAAGATTACAATGAAAGCCTCATTTTGTTGGCAAAATTCAGATTACTAAAGTCACACAATCTCCTGCATTTTGGATTACTTACAAAGAAGAAAGTAATAGTCAGCAATAATAGATTATGCTAAGGTATTAGATGGAGAAAAAAAAAATCTTATTGGGATACCTGTTGAGAGTTTGTTTTGAAAGCATCTATTTTACTGATGTAATGAGATCTAAGGCACAATCTAATGGAAGTTTCTGTAAGTTCTTGCTTATATGGTACATATGTAGGCTGTAGGCAAAGTAGTTTTCCTGAAACTCATACATCCTGATCACAATATAGACTGTTTTTCTGTAAACTCTTATATGTTAAATACCTGATAAATGTAACAGCTTAACAGCCTATCTGGTCAAAGTTATTAGAACATGTACAGTTACAGTTGTTTTTGAAAGCAGAACTTCTCTTTTAAGTTTCAGATTTACTGTGGTCTATGATCAGATTTTAGTAACTCTTGACAAATGGAAGTAATGTTCATTGTTGGTGTGATGCAACCAGTCTGAACAGCTCTTTATTAATGTAGAGCTGAAAATGCCCAGTGATGTTTTCTTTTTCATTGTAACTAGGTCCTGGAATGTGTTTTGAAATGGCAAAATCCATGTTACAAAAGTAAAATAGCTGTTGAAAGATACAGATGCCAAACAGGCAAAGTTGAACCTTCTGTCTTCCTGGCAAAAATGGCATAAAAACAGAGTTGCTAGCTCAAATTCCTGTGTTTGGTGGAATTATGATTGAGGCACTACCCTTGTAGTGGCCGTTTCAAGTTTTAATGGTTGGTTATGAGAAAATACTGGATGCCGGGCGGTAAGTTGATACAGATGTATGTTGACCTGTTAAGCAGATAGCTTGCTTCATATGTAACATTTCATAGCTCATGACTTTATGTATTTCTATATTACATTTAAACACATTTGTTGAACTGGTTTAGAAACTGAGTTTTGCTGTTGCTAATTTAACTGTCTCTGAAGGAAAGAGAAAATTTGTCAGAATTTGTCAAGTTTGCCAAGATGCCAGATGCTTAAATGAATTTATTTGCATATAGGTGTGTTAATTGTTTTGGATTGTTTATCATCACATCTTCAAATTAAGAAGCTGTATTCCTATAAGAAAAGACTTGTTAGGTCATTCGTGTAGTTATTGAAGCATTTATTATTTAAGCATTAATTGAGAGAAAACACTTGAGATGAATAGTAAAATGTACTTACTGCAGCTCTTCATGACACAAAATAACTTCATTTTTTCTTATGGACAAAGTATTACTATTAAGAAATTGCTCCTTTCTCTCTAATTAGAGAAAAATGTTACTGAAAATACAAGTTTAATCTGTAGATTAGTTTTAATTAGATGTGATACAGTCATGGCATAGTTGTATGTAGACTTGCACTGGTGCTGTGCACTGTTACTTTGTTTGGGTTCCAGAATGTGTAAAAAGAGGGAAAACACCACATTTGCTTGTCCTGATAAATTTATTGAAAATACTTTGTTTCTTGCCTGCTACTTGCCTTTGTCAGGAGTAAAATACATGTCAGTTGATGAAGCTAATGAATCAGTGTTGTTTCTATTGTAACCAACAGAGCAATACTTCAAGTCAGCTGGAATGACCCTAAATGAGAGGTTCACTGCATATCAAAAAGCTACTGAAGAACACTGCACCCGTCAAAAGAGCCCAGAAATACATAGGTATATATATGTTAACTCCATATGTAGATGCTTTGTGTTTCAGGTAATGTCTGCTATTATTTCTTTTGGAAGCCCAAAATAATTTTTCTAATCCTTATGGAGTAATGTGTCAATTTTTATGTAAATACAAACATCGGAAAACCCCACCAACACCCCCTTCCATAAAAGAGCACTTGTGTGAGCCAAGTCTGGCTTCATCTATGGCTTTGTAGCAGATGTCTTCTCTACCTGTGTATCTCATTTGGGATGTATTTTCTTTTCTCATGCAGTGCTGAAATTGAGGGGCATATTTCTTGACGATTTAAAAAAGCTCTGTAGGTACATCTTTTATTCTTTAGTGTGAGATGTTCCATCTCATACTACTTTAGGTTTTTTCTGTGTTAATTTACAGCAATTTTTTTGTGAACTTGAGAGCCTGAAAGATAAGAAGGTAGGCATGCAGATGTAGTTTCTGAACATGTGCTTTATGATGCAGTGTACTATGTTTGTGTTCCATGTGAGGATATATTATCTCCATATTCAGTGTCCAACTTCACAATTTTTCTTAATGGTTAAGTATTTTTGACTTTACAGCAAGTTATCATAGTGTTGATGTCAGCCATGGGAGTCTGAACTGGCTGCATTCGCTGATCTTTTGGAATAACTGATTAAATGTTACTTGCATCTTCACAGCTGTACTTAAAATGTGAAAAATCAAACTGCCTGTTTGCATGTTCAGCATAATTTACACAAATCAGAACCGGGGTTTTTTGTTTGTAGTCTCCTTTTTTTTTTTCTCATGGTGGATCTTTATATGAGAAAAGTTTGTTCTACTGCAAAAATTGCTTGTTTCTCAGTTTTCTGTGGAAAAGAAATGTCTGATGCCATTAACAGTCACATACACACATGGCAAGACACTGTTTTTATTTTACATTTAGGAGGATTGACATCTCTCCAAGTACCCTGAGGAAGCATACCCGTTTAACAGGTGAAGAGAGAGTCTTTAAAGAAGAAAGTCAAAAAGTAGGTTCAAAGTAAAAGTCCCATCTGTATTTCTAAACTTAACGTATTTTGTTTCCCTTTAAATCTGAACTTTATCTTGGTGTTTGTGTATAAAAATGCAAAAATAATTTTTATTTACTGTCTTTATTGTCTTGTATTTAGAACATTTTCTTTTGAGTAGAACATGTTACCAAGAAGCCAGTTTATGTAGCCTGATTTTGCTATATTGATAATGTGCCATGAAAGGTCAAGTCTTCTTCGACCTTTCTTCTTGGGCATAACTTGTCCATTTTTGTGGCACTAAGCTGCCGAAGAGCAAATAATATGGTTGGGGGGAAGCACTGAGGTGATGATGTAGTATGGTTGAATTACAAAGGCACTTCTACTCTGTTAAATCAATTTACCAGAAGAAATGAGTACTTGAACATTCTCCTAAACCATGTATTATGGTCTGTCTGCATGAAAAACTAGATACCACATTGGCTTGATGGGAATGCTTGTTTGAAACTGAAATTCTTAGCTATTTGTTTAGATCTAGCCATTGCATGTAAAAGGTGTTCACTTAAAGTCAGTTTGTTTGAAAATAGGTAAATTCTATCTTGCTTTTTTGAAAATAGATGTACAACTTGCCTTTTCATTCAGCTCCTCTTCTGGATGTTTTATTTCAAAATTTTGTTCCAAAATACATATTTGTTTACAGGGAGATAAAAAATTAAGGTGCGATTCTGCTGATCTTCGGCATGACATTGACCGACGTAGAAAAGAGCGAAGTAAAGAACGAGGAGACTCAAAGGGTTCCAGGGAATCCAGTGGGTCAAGAAAGCAGGAGAAAACTCCCAAAGATTACAAGGATTACAAATCTTACAAAGATGACAGGTAAATATTTGAAGTCTGTTTATAGGTTTTTAGCTTCTAATTAGCCTTTTGTAATTGTAAGCTTAATTGCTTTCAATTTTCAATGTATAATGGAACATTTAAATTTAAACAATTAAAATTATTTGTTTTACAGCAAATATGTATTATCTGTCTTTTACACGGCTTATGGTGGATGAGGACAAAAACTTTGGAATAGCAAGCTAACACTGAAAAAAAAATGACAAATTAATCTGTCCTATTATCCAGGCTACATCAGGAGGTTGGACTTCAATGCAGTACATTTCTATAAACAGTTTGTGTAAGAACTTTGGTTCGTTATGCTTGATTCCGCACTTTTTCAACTCATAACACCCAGAGTATGAGAATCTTACTGATACTTAAGTTTTAATATGGGTGAGAAGGGGAATTGGTTTTTTTTTTTCATCTAAAGCCAGTGGGCTTTTCTTAAGAAAAAAATGTTAGCCTATCTCAGTGGATACTGTGTAGCAGTGGTAAGAGTTATTTCAGGTATGACCTTCTTTTGAATAGAATATTAAAATCTTGTAATTCGGGTCAAATTAGTACCACTATGGGGTTAGTAAAAGTCTTGCTGTAGGAATGTTTTCCCCTGCTTTGTACTGAGTATACAGTGAATTTTTGCTTATGCTTTCTGTTTCCTATTTACTTTCTGATTTTGGTATCCACATTATCTTCCACTGGCTAACTCCCTACAGCCATCTATGTAGGGAAGCCCAGACCGTAACTTCTCAATTGTGCAAACTGAACTGTGTAAAGTTACTGTAAAACTGCCTTCAACTTTGGGTTTTTTTGCCTCAGAAGACAGGCAAATCTTAAAAGTAACAGAATCTCTCCATGGCATCAAAACCTAGAAAAGCTGTATTGGCAGTTTGCAGACTGCTGCTTTCCAACTCACTAGCAGTAAGACATGTTTATTGCATTTGAATGTATTAAGAGGAGGCTGGAAAGTGGAACTATACTGCAGCTTAATGCCTGAAGTATGTAACATATATATGATTTTATAACCAGAAGGGGGATAGTTTATCATAAAAGAGGCCTGTTTTAGTATAGCATGTTACAGACTATCTAGTACTTTTAAAATAGCACACAGTGTATCTTTTTATTTTTCAGTAAACAAAAAAGAGATCAAGACCGTGCTCGGTCCTCCCCATCTTCCTCCCCATCTTCTTCCTCATCCAGCTCTCGAGAAGAAAAGGATTGCAAGAAAGAAAGGGATGAAGAGTTCAAAACCCACCACGAACAAAAAGAATACTCTGGTTTTGCAGGAGTTAACAGGCCAAGAGGCACCTTTGTAAGTTACTCTCTTATTCTTACCTAGACTAGACTGATTTCATAGCAGTGATTCTTGAATTCCTTTATGTGGTATCCCAAACCTGGAAAGTTGTTTGGTTTGTTTTTTTTGTTTTGTTTTGTTTTTTTTTTTTTTTCCCCCAGCCCTGCCCAGTAGCAGTTAATTGGTGTGCAAATACATTCGCATGCCGCTAGAGACTCTAGCTAAGGATGGGAAGAATTATTTCTTGCTTCTTCCTTGCTCTTTAGTAATTATGTTGTTTCCTAACAGGATCTGAAAAATTACTGTGCTGTAAATACGAAATCCTGTGATCTGTTACCTCTTAACTCCATGCAGCTTCTGTCACTTTACATGTCACTTCGTTTGGTTTTGCCCTCCTTTGCCTGTGATGGCTGCAACTGTTAAGTAGAGAAGGGTACATATTTCAAAATGTGCATCAACTTTGAAACAGCTGTATTGAGGAGAGGAGATGGTATACTTGTGGGTTGGTTTTTTTTTCAGTGTTTTTTGGTCTGGAGTAGCCACAGTGAGCATGAAAGCTCATTAATTTAGCTCTGGAATGTGTTTTAGCATTGTGATTTGGAAAGTAGCACATTGACCACACAGTCTTAAGAAAAATCTTTAACATTAAAACTTCCATATTAATGTAATTACTGATATTTAACTGAGAAATATAGAAGTACTAGGGAAGACTAGGGGTCAATAATAAAGGAGGCCTTGAAAATGTAAGGAACACTTAACAAAACAAAAAACCAACCCAACTGAAAAATACCAAACCCATACCAAAAAAAACCCAGCCAACCCCAAACCAAAATATACATGCGAAATAACTCCCATGCAAGAAATAAAGGCTATTAGAAAACCAAAGCAAATTGAAAAAAAAAAAAAAAAGTTCAGTGTGCTTGGGTGGTGGTAAATCTGCCAAATAGACTTGTATAAGGGGTAGGAGTAATTTTATAGTTTCATAATATTTCGTTCATGTAGCCTGTAATTAACAGTAAATAATGTTAAAAGGCATTGATGGCTATAAATATGCATTGAATTGTTTGTAGTAGTGTAAAAACTTTTGAACTACACATGAGGGTTTCTGAAATGCGTGTGGGATGTGGAATGCTTGAGTTAGGGTTTGAATCTTCCAGCTAAAAAGTTTTAGCTACTTGGAAGAAAATTAAACATTCAAAATTTCTAACATTAAAAATGCAGCATTTCCTTCTGTCTTGTTAATTTTTTTTCAATATAATTATACTAAGGAGCATCTGTATGGCATAAATGTATAAATCCTTGCATGGTGTAGACATCAAACAGAACAATATCAACATATCCTGTAGGTATATCAGCTAGTGGCACTGAGTTAAACAACGTAGAGCTTAAAGCCCCTCTCCTATCAGAAAATTCATAATTGGTGGAAGCCTTACTGCTTTGTAAAAACCAGATTGTATGCATTGTGAAAAAGATGATACCTTACAGGAAATTTCAGTGGATGTGAATTGGAAATTCAGTAGACCCATAATTTAACTAGCGGTGACTGCCAGTTCTGACTATGCAATAACTGGTTGATGTTCTGTAATGGGGAATTTCATGGTCACACATAAGCTTATTGAATAAACCGTTCCTGAACAGGAGAATCCTAAGTAGGCCAGCCTGTTGAGTTACTTGGATGTTCTCTTCAGGCATACAGGCTGGGTAGTACTGAAATATACAGACTAGCTGGTGTAGGAATTTGTTTGTAGTTTAGGTTAAGAGTGGCTGCATTCCAGTAAATGCTGCTTTGCCTTTGGAGTAGATAAAATGTTCTGGTTGTGAATCCTTCCCAAAGCAGAAAGGCTTGATATACTTGAGAGATAGATTGGTCTATGGAGGAGACTTTAAGCTAAGCTGTCAATTTCATGTTAAATCAGCAAAGATTTTTGCACTAACACTTGCGGCTAGATTT
This sequence comes from Bolborhynchus lineola, assembly GCA_025448015.1. Taxonomy (NCBI): domain Eukaryota; kingdom Metazoa; phylum Chordata; class Aves; order Psittaciformes; family Psittacidae; genus Bolborhynchus; species Bolborhynchus lineola. Next base: position 20,356 of record JAOEHX010031545.1, read on the forward strand.
ATAGTATTTAATTCTAGGTTTCTTATACATAAAACATAAATAGTTTTAAAGTAGGAACACAGAAATAAGGATAAGTAGAATCTTCTAATGGCACTGTTACTAGTATTCAGCTCCTAAAGAATTCTGTTTTCTATATAAAAGGAGTTTTCCTATATAAAATATACTTTTTTTTTTTGTGATGGTCTTTGCAGTAAGTAAGCCCATAAACGTAACACCAGAGCAGACTTCACATCCTGTAGTTCTTTGCCTGAAACATGACCTGGTGGGGAGGAGTGTGTCAACACAGTGTTGAAGAAAGCTGTAGGTATTTTCCTTTAAGGGAATCTGATCATAGGACCGAACACCAGGAAATGCTCATCTCTCCTTTTTTTAAAATCCTGCCAATTTCATCTCTACATTTTATTTTTTTTTTTATCCCCTCTTGTGATACTTCTTATTGTGCCCTAATTTGTAAAGGTTCAAAGCTATTAGAAATAAAGCATGTGGCATTTCCTCTCTTGTACAGGTGGCTTTTTCTTTTCGGTGATAGTCTGCCACTTTACAGCTGATTTTCTAAGCGGGGTTTTGGGTGGTTTGTCTCTTAACACACATCCCCTCTCCCACCCTCCCCACCCCCCCATTTTTGATCGATCTTACTAGCCTTTTACAGATGTATTTTTAGCCTCTTTGATTTCAGAGTACTTTTAAAACTGCCTAGCATGAATTCATCAGTAGAAGTGCTGGAGCATTATGGAAATACTTATTTTTAATAAATGAAGTTAATTTCCAGTCATTTTTTTTGTAAAGTTACTCTAAAGCCCCAGTTCTGTCTAACTCTGCCGTGTATGGAAAACGTGTTCTGTAGGAACTGCAGGTTTTAACAGTCTATCTTCCCAACCTAACCTTTGTTTTCTCCTTGAATGGAGGATATAAACTCTCAGTTAATGTTTCCTGCAAGCTAAAAATGTACTTGCTGAGGGAAATGTGTATGTTGCTTGGTGTATTCTGAATTGGGTATTAGTTGCTGTAAGACTTCTCAGCATATCGTTTTGAAGTCCTCATTATAAAGGTTAGGACGCTATTTTTCAGTTCAAGCATTTCTGCTCTGTATAGTACATACTGTTGATTGTAATAAAGAAATTGTTAATTTGAAATATTATTTGCCTAACTTACATTTCTGAATGTTGAAAATGCGTAACACAAAGTGAATATATTTATTTGAAAACTGTGTTGTTTGTATGTATTCTAAAATCACTTCCTCATAACCAGTATGACTGACTCCATAAATTATATTTCTTTTCCCTCTGACAGTATTCTCCCTTTCTCAATCGAGTTTTTGTGTGTGTTTTTGTCTGTGAACAGCTTCAGAAGCTTCTTCTGACCCTTTGTTGCAACACACTGGTTTACTAGCCGTAAAAGGAAATTTCATTTTGGTGGTTGTGGGTCAATTTATGTCAAGAACTCATGTGTTTCAATTAAGTTGAGTAGAATCATTATTTCAAAGTGAATGCTTAAATAGATTAAGGTAACAAATCAAATTGAAAATGGTTTTACACTAGCAGTTACTGTAATTAAGCACAGAAAGCTATTTTCAGTAATAGAGAACATGAACTCTTCATTGTGGTTTTATGTAAATGGATTAAATGACGTCTTGGTTAATCAGTTTCGAATTAGGGGCAGAGGAAGAGCCAGAGGAGTCTTTGCTGGAACAAATACTGGTCCCAGCAACTCAAATACTACTTTTCAGAAGAGACCGAAGGAAGAGGAATGGGATCCTGAATATACCCCAAAAAGCAAGAAATACTTCTTGGTGGGTGTGGAGAACTCGATACCTTATGCATGCTTTTGTTTTTTTCAGACTTTCTACAAGTGTAGAAGTAGCATGCATGTACAGACAGGGACTTCAGTTACATAAATGTGAGGATATCAGGGTTGTTGGGAGTGCCTCGTTCTGCAGCTTTTGTGTTGTTTCACAGCAGGCTGTGGCAGTAACTGAGGCCTGACACAGAACTCGTGTTCAAAACCTTCATCAGTGACTGGGGAAGAAGGCAGACTCAGGCTAAAATTACTAAACTTAATTTTGAAGGGAAAAGACTTGTGCTGTGATTTTCTGGATTTATGTCTATATGGCATTCGAGTTTTGTCTTACCCTTCGAAGTCTGCAATAGTGGAAGATCAGGAAAAGCTGACAATATTTGTGGGTGTATGTAGGCTGACTGTTATTAGCAGTCCTTCTGTTATTGAGTAGTGTGATAGCCATAAAATCACCTTACTGCATTTTCCACCATCTGGATTATGGAAGAAGGACTGTTGATGTAACCACTCAGTAAGTAGTGTAGTATGCTGAACAGGTAGCTTCTGTTCCAATGATTTCCTTAACAATGCAAATTTCTAAGGATACTGTTTCACTGTAGAAAAAAGTTAAGTGAGGAAGATTAGACCTTTTCCTAAATAAAGCATTGTAGCTTGTCACATATAGTAACAGTTAATCCAAGAAATAATGCAGTCACAATTTGTGTGTTTGTACAAAGAGTTCTCCGTCTCCACACATTTATGTAAACATTTCTGGTCTGTAACCAGAAAGATCTGATAATCTGTTAGTTCAGAAATTCTGTGATAGCTAGAACAAGTAATTGTAGCTATTAAAATTTTTCTTATATCTAAAAATGTGGTTTAAACAAAAAAAGACACATAATAACTATTCCTAACACGTAATTATTAATAAACTGCTTTATATAGGTGTGGTATGTGTTTAATAGTTCAGATTTCTTTCCAAATCACAAGTCAAAAGAGCAGATGCCAAAGCAAGTGTACCTCACTCTTCTAAATATAAACCTTTCTCATATGAAATTATGTAATGTTCATGCAGTGCATGGGATGATTGTCAGAAGATTAACCAAACTATATGTAAGCTTATATTTGGTAGCAAGATAGCAAAATTTAAGCTAATGAACCAAAGAAACTCAACTGTTGTTAATGTCAGATTTGAACAGTTTAAATTTCATTTTCCCAGTGTTGTGCAGGTGAAAGCAGGGTTTCTGAAAACTGCCTTCGGTTACCCCCCCTTAATAAGTATAAAGAATTCTGTCTCTGCTTTGAAGTAAAAATAATAAATCCTAGCACATTCCTAGAGCTTTCTTCTTTAAAACCACAAATACTTTATTCTCAAAGCTAGTTACTTTATTCTGACTGAAGTGACAGATAGCTGATTTGGTACTCACAAACATTTGAGTAGGTCCACAGCTAATAAGAGCTCTTAAACAATTTATTATGATCTGAACTGTTAAAAAGTTCTTTGAATTTGTTTTTTGTTTGTTTTTGTTTTCTACGTATAGTATGAATTTAATAACAGAGGACTAACATTTAAGGTGTACATTTAAGAGGCATTCTAACTTTGTTCTTTGTCTGATATTATTGTAGCATGATGACAGAGACGATGGTGTGGATTATTGGGCCAAAAGAGGAAGAGGCCGTGGTACTTTCCAGCGTGGCAGAGGGCGTTTTAACTTCAAAAAGTCAGGTAGCAGCCCGAAGTGGACACATGACAAATACCAAGGGGATGGAATTGTGGAAGATGAAGAAGAAACAATAGAGAATAATGAAGAAAAGGACAGACGCAAAGAGGAAAAGGTAAACAGTTCAGTGAATTGCAGATTAGACGGTTTATCTTGCACTATCTCAGGTAATTGTGTGTTGTGTGTTTGTGTATCATGGAGTCATAGAATAGTTAGGGTTGGAAAGGACCTTCAGATCATCTAGTTCCAACCCCTCTGCCATGGGCAGGGACACTTCCCGCTAAACCATGCTCCCCAAGGCTCTGTCCAACCTGGCCTTGAACATAGGAGGGATGGAGCATTCACAACTTCCCTGGGCAGCCCATTCCAGTGCCTCACCACCCTTACAGTAAAGAACTTCTTCCT